>JAULBY010047906.1:0-12283 GCA_032358315.1 Ophiocytium majus
CACTTGGACGATAATAGAAAGTCATTGCAAAACCTGTTGCGACTTGAACTAAAAATAATGTAAAAACAATACCACCAAAGCAATAGAAAATATTAACATGTGGTGGAACATACTTACTCGTAATGTCGTCTGCAATTGACTGAATTTCTAGTCGTTCTTCAAACCAATCGTAAACTTTTCCCATAAAAATTCTGTATGTAAAATCAAACGCGGTTAAGCTAAATTTTAAAAAACAATTGCCAGGAACCAGATTTGAACTGGTGACACGAGGATCTTCAATCCACTGCTCTACCAGCTGAGCTATCCCGGCTTTATCTTCTTTTAGATCTTTTTCTAACATCTAAAAACAAATTTGAACGCTTCTACAACGTTCATTATTGTATATAGTATATACTATATACGCATAAAAAAGCAAGTATTAAAAAAAAGAACCAAGAAAAATTTTCTTAGTTCTTTTTTTACTATGCTATACGAGCGTAATATTCAACAATTAATAACTCATTCACCTTGAAGCTTAAATCTTTACGGTTTACTAAATCTTTTACCTCGGCCTTTAAGGTTTTTCTATCAAATTCTAAATGGTTTGGTAAAGCCAAAAAGCGTGGATTTGCTAAACTTTTTTCTACTAACTGTTTTGAGCCTTTTTTATTCTGAACTGTTATTACGTCGTTAGGTTTACATTGAAAACTTGGTATATTTACTTTTTTTGCATTAATCATGATATGTCCATGATTTACAAATTGGCGCGCTGCGGGAATAGTTGATGCAAGCCCTAAGCGAAAAATAACGGTATCCAAACGCATTTCTAGTAATTGCATTAAGAAGAAAGCTGTAGAGCCTTTTCTTCGGCGGGCTTCCCTAACATATCTTCTTAATTGTTTTTCAGTTAAACCGTAATTATAACGTAATTTTTGCTTTTCAAATAATCGAATTTTATAATCGGAAAAAGACGATTTTTGTTGTTTCTTTTGATTTGGTCCATGTTGACCTGGGGGTGCCTTTTTAGCAGGTACTTTTGCTGTTAATCCTGGTAAATCGCCAAATCGACGAACAATCCGTAAACGAGGTCCTAAATATCTTGCCATAATAAATTTTAAAAAGATTTTTTAATAATAAGGATATATCTAATGTACTTAATTCAAGACTAAAAGTCTAGAAAAATAACAAGTGTTTCAAAGTTTTGATTACCCGCTTGTGCTTTTTCTTTTTACACTGTATAATAGTATACAAAAAGGGCTTGTAGCTCAGTGGACTAGAGCGCGTGGCTACGAACCACGGTGTCGGGGGTTCGAATCCCTCCTAGCTCAAGTTGATTTTCTCTTTTATAAAAAGAATCAACAAAAAAATACTCGCTTTAATGTTTTTTATTGGGGTGTAGCCAAGTGGTAAGGCAGCGGACTTTGACTCCGCCATTCGTAGGTTCGAGTCCTCCCACCCCAAATTAAATCTTTAAGTATTCATTTAAATACTTGCATAATCTTCCAATTTATTAATTGTCATTAAAATATCAGAATTTTCTTTTAATTGGGATAAAAAATAAAAAGATTTTCTTAATTTTTTTCCTTCTTTTTGTTTTAGGTTTAAGATTTTTTTGTTATTTTTATTTTTTAATGTTTCAAATTTTATTAAACAATTTTTTATAATAAAAATATTTGGGTTTTTTGTTTGTTCTTCATTATTATTCTTTAGACCAAAAAAATATTTAATAAGTAAACTTTTAAAAACTTTAATTCTTAGGTATAAAAAATTTTTATTTTTTTGCTCACCATTTTTTAAGTGATGAAAACAAATTGGGTCAAAGTAATATAAAATGAAAAAACCTAAGCATAACTCCAATTTAACTTTTTCATTTTTTTTCATATAGAAAAATTTTTTAAGTTATAGAATTTATAGCTAAAATATCAACCTTTAAGTTTATATTTTCTGGATTAGGCTTTATTGTTGTAATATGTTTATTCACATTTTTTAACCAAAACATAATCAGAGAAGTGTATCCATTTAAAATCTCAATTTTAGATTGCTCGTCCATCCAAGGTTTACTATCTAATTCTACTTTCAAAAGTTTCCACCCTTCTTCTCTTGGCCAAAAATAAAAACTAGTTAAAGGAATATCATAATTTCCTTTGTGTATTTCATTAATGGCTATACCGATATATGTTTTTGACCAAAGAATTTTAAATAAATATTTGCTATTCTTTTTAATTTTTTTCATATGATCCAAAAAAGTTATAGGCTGTTTTCTAAGATCTTTGCTTTTTTTAATAGATTAATTACAGTTTCTGTTGGTTGTACACCCTGTTGAAGTCTAAGAATAGTGCGGCCTTTATCAATTTTAAATGTTTTATCTAAAGGGTTATAAAAGCCTAATTCTTCAATAGCATAACCATCTCGACGTGAATAACTATTCATTACAACAATTTTATAAAATGGTTGTTTTTTGCGGCCACAACGTTTAAGCCTTAATTTTAACATAGATTTATTTGTTTTTAGATAAATATATATAGATTTTTTATATTTTAAAAAGACGAATTAATTATAACTATACAAGAAAAATACAAAGTGAACAATAGTGAATCAAAAAGATCGATAAATTAAAAATTAGGTTAAAATTTAAAATTACTTAAATAGTTGATTGACATACCCAAAGCAACAGAACAAACAAGAAAGCTAAGATCTATACCAAAAACACGTGGTAGCCGTTTTTCAACCCAATCAATGAATGGCTGCGTTAAAACTCGAACAATATAAAATGGTGCAACGAAAGGGTTTATATTTGGAAACCAAGCTAAAATAAATCTTAATGTAAAAATCAAATTATAGCCTTGTAAATAAATTAAAAGACAATCTTTAGAGAAATTCAGTATATTTATAATTGCAGGATCTTTAAGGCTTAAAAACCCTGTTGAAAAAAAGACGTGAAAATTAACGAGTAAATTAAAAATTAGGAAAAATGGTTGCACTAAAAATAAAAATATACTTTCCATGTTGAATTTGAAATTTTTGTTTTAATATAAAAGTAAAAGAATTCTTTTAATTGATAACGATTATATCTTAATTTTCTAAAACTATTTTTTAGAAAATTAATAATTTTTTTGTTTTAAGAGAAAAAAGTTCTTAACCTCGATTTATTTTTGTTTTTGGACTTTCTTATTTTATTTTTGTTTAAATGCAAAAGTTTTTTCGTGTTGATCTACTGATTAAAAAGATTACAATGATTATTATAACAAGTCAAAAGTAAAAACGAAAGAAAAATTTATTGAGAAGTCAATTCTAATAATTTTTGTTAACTCTATATTCATAACTAAGTATTCGAAGATCTAACTACAAAAACCTAAAAATTTTTAGCTTGGAAAATAATGAATAAGTCTAAAAATTTGATTTTATTCATTAACAAGATTTACAATTCTTTATTTAATTAATGATTTCATGTCTTATAGTGTTAATTGTTTTTTATTTATAAGATTTCTTTACATATAAGAACCTTTTCAATATCATTAAAAAAATTTTTAACTAGTATAAAAATCCGACCTATTCTTTTTTCTCAACTTAATTTTTAATTAAAAAGAGAAAAAATTAAACCAAAAAGTTTTGGAGGTTTCAGTCTTAGTAACTTTTTTAGATAAATTTTTACCTTTTTACTCAAACTTTTGACTTAATAAATCAAGTTTAATAATTTAATTTTTTGAAAAAGGATATTTAAATGGATTTTTGGGATAACTTATTACGATATCCTCGCTTTTTTATTTCATCCATGATTGGTTTGTTTTTAGTGTTAATTACCCCTATAATGAAATTATCGAAAGAAATACCAAATAAAAAAGTTTTCTTTTTTCTTTTTTTTGTTGTATTTAGTACTCTTTTATGGATATTAAATCAAATGATAAATCCCGATTATTAATTAATAATTTAATGAAAATTTTTATGAAAGAATTTAAAAGCAAACAATGCACAGGAGCTTTTGCTTTAATCGATAGTTTAGTTCGGAATGGAACCACTTCACTTTTTGGCTATCCTGGTGGAGCAATCTTACCAATATATGATGAACTTTATTCTTGGGAAAAACATCAATTGATTAAACATTATTTAGTACGACATGAGCAAGGTGCCGCGCATGCTGCTGATGGTTATGCTAGAAGCAGTGGAAAAGTTGGTGTTTGTTTTGCGACTTCAGGACCAGGCGCAACAAATTTAGTAACGGGTATTGCAACAGCGCAAATGGACTCCGTCCCTCTTGTTGTAATAACAGGACAAGTCGGCCGTCCTTTTATTGGTACTGACGCCTTTCAAGAAATTGATACATATGGTATTACATTACCAGTTGTGAAACACTCGTATGTAGTAAGAGAGGCTTCTAGAATGTCAGAAATTGTAAGTGAAGCTTTTTATATTGCACAAAACGGTCGACCAGGACCTGTTGTTATTGATGTGCCAAAAGATGTTGGATTAGAAAAAATTAATCATTATATTCCTATTCAACAAAAGCATATTTTAAAAGTTTTAGGTTATCGCTTTGAATATAAAACAAGTACAACTCAAATAAAACAGGCAGAAGAAATTATTAAACGTTCCATTCAACCTTTAGTTTATGTTGGTGGCGGCGTACTAACCTCTAATGCAAGTGAAGAATTAACTCAATTAGTGAATACATACCATCTACCTGTTACCACAACATTGATGGGAAAAGGTGCTCTGGACGAACATCATCCTCTGGCATTAGGAATGCTAGGAATGCATGGTACAGCTTATGCAAACTTTGCAGTAAGTAATTGTGATTTATTAATTGCTATCGGAGCAAGATTTGATGATAGAGTAACCGGCAAACTAGAAGATTTTGCTTGTAATGCTATGATAATTCATATTGATATTGATCCTGCGGAAGTTGGAAAAAATAAAATACCACAGCTTGGAATTGTAGGAGATGTTAAACAAATTTTAAGACAAATTTTAGTAAATTCTACAGTCGACTCTAGAAAACAAGAAGCTCAAACGCAAGGTTGGATGAACCAAATTAATAAATGGAAAGAGTTGTATCCTTTAAGTTTTTCAACACCAAATCAAAATCTATCCCCACAAGAAGTTATTAATGAAGTTGGTATAACAAAACCAAAGGCTATTTTTACAACAGATGTGGGGCAACATCAAATGTGGTCGGCTCAATTTATAAAAACTGGTCCTAGAAAATGGCTTTCTAGTGCTGGTCTTGGTACAATGGGTTATGGGGTACCTGCTGCAATTGGTGCACAAGTAGCTTTTCCAGATGAATCTGTTGTTTGTATTAGTGGTGATTCTAGTTTTCAAATGAATTTACAGGAGCTTGGCACAATATCACAGTATCAACTCCCTATTAAAATTTTTGTTGTAAATAATCATTGGCAGGGTATGGTAAGACAATGGCAACAATCATTTTACGAAGAACGTTATTCTCATTCTAATATGGAAAAAGGTGCTCCTGATTTATTGAAACTAGGAGAAGCCTATGGAATTAAAAGCTACCGAATTAAAACACGTGAAGAGTTAACCAAATTTGTCCCAATAATTTTAAACTCAAAAGAACCTGCTCTTGTTGAATTTTGTGTAACGGAAAATGAAAATTGTTACCCTATGGTTGCTCCTGGAAAAAGTAACGAACAAATGATCGGTCTTCAAAAAATTTCAACAATCCTAGAAAAATAAAAAATGTGAGACTTTTCTTTTAAATTTTAGTGTATTTTTCCTTTATTAGAATTTTAATAAAGGCGAACGAAGGGACTTGAACCCTCGAATACCGGAACCACAAACCGGCGCCTTAACCACTTGGCTACGCTCGCCTACTCTTTCGTATAGAGTATATCACAAAAATATTTGTAAATAAAGAAAATGAAAGTAAAACAATTTTCAACCAAATTCTGTTTTAATGGAGAATTATATAATCTTCAGGCCTATAAAATTTTTACATTAAAAGATTTAATAAAGTTTTTTAATTACAAGCAAAATTTAGTTGTCATTGAATATAATGGAAAAATTTCTCACCCAAGAAACTGGTCTACAATTACTTTAAAAAATAAGGATAAAGTTGAACTTATTACTATTGTTGGAGGTGGATAAACTTGTTTATAAATGTTTAGCTGAAACCGCTATTTTACCTTGGCTACTGTTTATGTAAATAATTTTAACAAGAATTCTATCCCCCTTTTTATATAGGGCATTCAGATCTTCTATCTTTTTATTAGAAATTTCAGAAATATGTAATAAACATTTTAAGCCATAAATATTTAGAAAAATACCAAAAGGTTTTACGTATAAGACATATCCTTCTTGCATTAAGCCCACGTGGACACAAGGACTCTGTTTTTTTAAAATAGCTAATTTAGAGCTTCCAATAAGTTGATAGTTTTTATCTTTAACTTCTAAAATTTTCATAGGCAAAATATTATCGATTGCATTTTTCCGTCGATAATATTTTGGTAAATGGAAATTTGGAATAAAAATTTTTAATCCATCAAAATTTACTAATTTACCACCCCAAATATTATTCTCTGGATTAGTAAATAAGATCATATTCTTGAAATCTATTTGTTTAAAACGTTCCCATAAGCGTAAATAATGTAATCTACGGAGAGATACAATCGTTTTATTCATCTTACTCTCATGATCTAAAATTACAAATTCGCCAAATTCATTAGATTTTAAGATTTTTGTTGGATTGCTATTAGATTTAATAAGGATCTCCTCATGTGGTAAAAAACCAACTTGGTTTAAACCAAGGTTAACTAGTGTATGTGTTCTTTCAATACCTATAATGCTACCGGCAAGAATATCACCCTTTTTTACTTTATATTTATATTTTAATAGTACACGTGCTATTTTATTTACTCCAAACTTAGGTGTTAAATTATGATTCATAATGGTGACTTGGTTTTGTATTGAGTTTAG
This sequence comes from Ophiocytium majus, assembly GCA_032358315.1. NCBI lineage: Eukaryota > Xanthophyceae > Mischococcales > Ophiocytiaceae > Ophiocytium > Ophiocytium majus. The sequence continues at coordinate 6,913 of JAULBY010047906.1, forward strand.
TCTTTAATTTAGTTATTTTAAATAATCAAGAAGAAATTTTTATTTCCTAATTATTATATCAAAATCTCGTTCTAAAGAATGTTTTATGCGTTTAATAATACTATCAACTTCCTCATTTGTTAATGTTCGGTCAAAATTTCTAAACTTTAATTTAAACCCTAAACTATGATAACCTGGTGGAATAGGAGAACCTGAATAATAATCAAATAGTGTAATTGTTTCTAACATTGGGCCACCAATTTCACAAATTTTTTTCTGAATATCACTAAAGAATAGATCATTCTTTTTGATGATAGCTAAATCAATTAATGAAGCAGGAAATAAAGAATATGGTTTATACATTGAAATTTGTTTCACTTGCCAGTATTCTTTTAAAATTTCTAAGTTAATTTCGAACATAAATGTTTGATCGCTTAACCCTTTTGCTTTTGCTAATTGTGGGTGAATTTGCCCAAAAACCCCAATATTTTTATTATTTACAAATAAATGGGCACTTCGACCAGGATGGAGAATATTTAAATCTTCATTTGGTATTTTTTTCCAAACTATTGAAAGATTTAAAAGAATAAAGATCTGTTCGATTAACCCTTTTGCTTCAAACCAATTACCTGCTCTTCCTTCATCATTCCAATCAGAACGATAGAGGTTCCCTCCAAAGATTCCTCCAATGAGTTCCATTTCTATAATATTTCCATTAAATAAGGAATATTTTCTCCCAATCTCAAAAGCTTCAAATAGATTATTTTTTTGCTTTCGATTTAGTTCTGCTTTTTGAATCAATTGATTTAATAAATCAATACGAAAATATCTACTTTCAGGGATAATCGGGTTTTTTAACTCTACTTGATTTTCTGATTGGACATTATTAATACTATAATGTAATACCTCATTGAAACCCTTATCAATAAAATATTTTCGAAGCAAACGTTTTAGTTTTTCTATTTTGGATAAATTTCCTACTTTTTCAATATGGGGAACAATTGAAATAAAGCTTGTAAAGCCATTTATTCTTCCTATTTCTTCAATTAAGTCAACTTCTCTTTCAAGATCAAGTTCCCTAGAAAAGGGAATATAGACAGTACATTCTTTATCATTCTCTTGTAAAATTTTAAAATTTAAACTCTTTAAAATACTCAAAATATTTGAAGTCTTTAAAATAATAGAAGAACCTAAAAGATTTCTCACTTCATTGTAAACTAATCTCAAAATTGGTCGTTTATTTTCCACATAATTAAAAAACGGACGTTTATTTAATACATCAATTTTTTCAATGTTTGGTAACTGATTATTTATAAAATGTATACCCTGAACATAAAAAAGAAAAGATAAACGAAGAAATGCCTGTTCTAAACCATTGAAATTTAAATTTTTTTCTAATTTAATAGACTGTTCGGTGCGGATACCTAAACTTTGTGACGATTTACGTATTTGTACAGGATCAAATAATCCACCATACACTAAAATATTCTCTGTTGTATTATCTATTTCAATTTCTTTTAAAGTTAATAAACCTAAAATAGATATTGGTTTTTTATTTATAAACAATAATAAATTATTGGGTTCCAGTCTTACATAAGTTTCTGCTTCCATTTGTATTCTTTCATTCTTTTTTGCCAGTCTTGTATTAAATGAAAAAGTTGATGATTGTAAATAGTTTTTTAATTTATTTAAATCACAAACAAAAAAAGGATATCCTGTTTCTATGTTTACAAAATTAATGGTGTCAACAATATTGTTAACTGGAAGAATACTTGAAGATATTAAACATTTTTGTAACCACTTTGGTGAAGAACCTACTTTTAAAACTTTGCTTTGAATTGAAAAAAAGCTATAACAATAGTCGAATTTTGAAATGTTTTTATTATTTATCTTATTTCGATAGAAAAGTTCCTTTTGTATAAAATGTTCCCAAACAAAAAGTTTAGCTTTATTTGGTTTGTAATTTAATATTGATAAATTAACAGATTCAAGATCTAAGTCTTTTTTAGCAAAGAAATTCTTATCTTTAAAAAAGATCGCTTGTAATTCTTTTATGAAACCTTTTATATTAAAAAGATCTGATCGATTTGCTGTTAAACTAACATCTAAAATAAAATCTAATTCATCTATACTGGTTTTTTTAATTGTTTCTTCAATTTCAAAACCTGCTAGTGTTAGTCGTTCACATAATACGGATAATGAGAGGTTTTCTAGACCGATTATGTTTCGTACCCATTTTAATGATATATACATTCTTTTATTTTTTATATTTTCATTTGTTTCGGATACTGAAAAAATATGTATCTTTTAAGTACCGGGAAAGGTCTTTATGATTAATTTATAGTTACAAAAATTTTAAGACCTTTATCATGTTTTTGTAAAAGTTAATCCATTTTCTTCCCCATATCGCTCCATAAAACGCATAAAACGATCCCAGGCATCAGGGCTTTTCATAATATAAACAGCTTCAATACTTTTAGGTTTTCCATTTACAAAGCGTGCATTAACATCTTTTGTTACAAGGACACCTTCGCTATCAATTAAATACATTCCTGTAATCTCGCCTTCTTTTGATGTTCGTTTTTCAAGAATCGAAGGATTTTCGAAGACAAAAGTTGCAGTTCCTGTACTACCATCTCTAGAACGTGTTAATTGAACACGTGGTATATTAATTTCATCGACACCCTGAATAAATTGAATTACAGCCCCCATATTTCTCCTTTTATAAAAATTTATTAAAGCTTCTCGCGCCTTCTTACTTTGTAATTTTAATAATTTCATTATAGACGATGCTATAAAAATGTACAAATAAACAACTTGTTAAAAACAAAGAACTCTAAAATAGAGAATATGTTTTAATATTGACTTTCATTTCTACTTATCTTACCATTTTTAAGGAAAATTTATATCATATATGAAACTTTGTAAAAACTTCATACACGTTACTTAATCTAAAAAAATTAAAAAAAAAAATGACAAAAAAAGTAAAAAAAGAAGTTCAAATAGTTTTAACACAAACTATTTCGAATTTAGGAAAAGTGGGTGGTTTAGTTGTTGTACGTTCGGGGTACGCAAGGAATTTTTTAATTCCACAATCAAAAGGTGAGTTAGCAACGCCAGAAGCAATTAAAACACTTGAAACAAAACAAAAAGAGCTAGAAGCTAAAGAAAACTTATACATTGAATTATGCCAAAAAAATAAAACTATTTTAGAAGAGTTTGGGCATTTTATTATTCAAAAACGTGTGGGTGATGATAATAAAATTTTTGGAAAAATTACTTTAAAACAAGTTTCTGAAGTTATTGAAACTAAAACAAATCTTGAATTAAGTAATTCACTTATTGAAATACCCGAAATTAAAGAACTGGGGAGTTTTTCTGCAACAGTAATATTACACCCAACAATTAAAGCAAACATAAAAATTGAGATTTTACCACTTTAAATCTTATTAGTTATGAATTCTTCGCTTTTTTCTAAAGTCGATAAAATTCTTCCTTATAATTTTTTGGCCGAGCGATTAGTTTTAGGTAGTATTTTAACCAATCCAGAAGCAATTGTTCTTGTAAGTCAAAATTTAAATCTTGAAACTTTTTATTTAAAATCACATCAAAATATTTATAAAGGTACACTGATTCTTTATAGTCAGGGAAAAAAAATTGATTATGTTAGCTTAACAACATGGCTTCAAGATAATAAACTTCGTGAGTGTATTGAAGATTTATCTCTTATTGCGGATTTCGTAAATCAAGTTAGTGTTATAGGCTATTTAGAAGATTATATCCTTTTAATTTATGAAAAATATTTACGCCGTTTACTAATTGACCTTGGGTATGAAATCATTGAGTCAGGATATTCTACTGAAATTCCTGTGGAAAAAATTTTAGAAAAAATTGAACAAAAAGTCTCAGTATTAAATGAGCAAAAACAAAAGAAATTTTTTACGAGTTCTGCTGAAATTTTAGCTGAAATTTTGGGCGAAATTAAGCAAAGATTAAAAACAGCCGAATTACCAGGATTGACCTCATCTTTTCCCGATTTAGACGCAATAACTCAAGGTTTCCATAAATCGGATTTAGTGATAATTGCTGGTAGGCCTTCTATGGGAAAAACCGCTTTTTCGTTAGCTTTAACAAAAAATATTGCAGCAAAATTTGATATCGGAATTGCTTTTTTTAGTTTAGAAATGACAAAAGAGCAACTATTATATAGACTGCTTTCAACTGAAACTCATATTCCTCATACAAGATTACGCTCTGGAAGAATTTCTAAAAACGAATGGTTAAAACTTAATGAAGCTATAGAGACCCTGTCAAATTTATCAATTTTTATTGATGATACTCCCAATATTTCTGTTGTAGAAATGCAAATTAAAATTAAAAAACTAAAACAAGAAAATGAATATCCACTGGGATTAATTTTTGTTGATTACTTGCAACTACTTGAAGATGTTGAAAATAATGAAAACCGGGTCCAAGAACTTTCAAAAATAACTCGTAGTTTAAAGAAATTGGCTCGAGAATTAAATGTTCCGATTATCGTTTTATCTCAATTAAGTCGTAATGTGGAAACAAGAAATAATAAGAGACCTATGCTTTCAGATTTGCGTGAAAGTGGATCAATTGAACAAGATGCTGATGTTGTAATCATGTTATATCGCGATGAGTATTATAATATTCATACTCCAGAAAAAAATATTATTGAAATAATTTTAGCAAAACAACGAAATGGCCCTGTTGGGACGGCGCGGTTAAAATTTGATCCACAATATTTATATTTTGATAATAATTTTTAATATTTTTTCCTAAAAAATTAAATATTATTATCAAAATATAAATATACTTTTTTGTATGATAGTTAGATGTTATAGCGGGATTGACACAAGCTAGCTTTTACCTTTATGATACAAAGAGGTTGATATTAAAATACGAATATACCATTATATTTTTGCGTCCTTAGTTCAGTTGGTAGAACGTAGGTCTCCAAAACCTAATGTCGAGGGTTCAAGTCCTTCAGGGCGCGTTTCAATAAAAATCTTGTTTATTCTTCTCTAGAAAAAAATAAAAAACTAATGTATAATACTTTCTAGAAATCTAGAACTATTTTTCTTATCTTTAAAAAAGAAATTATCATTAGTAATATTATGGCAAAAAAAGTAACCGCAATTATAAAATTGGCTTTACCTGCAGGTAAAGCCATGCCTTCACCACCCGTAGGACCAGCACTAAGTCAGCACGGAGTTAATATTGCTGCTTTTTGTAAAGAATATAATGCAAGAACAGCTGATAAAGGTGATTTAATTATTCCAGTAGAAATATCGGTTTATGAAGATAGATCATATACTTTTATATTAAAAACACCTCCGGCATCAGTTTTATTATCGAAAGCTGCAAA
>JAULBY010047917.1:0-12280 GCA_032358315.1 Ophiocytium majus
AGCGGATAACCATACCGCGTTTGAAATAACATAATCAAAGGAACCAAGGATGGTTGCTATATCACAGACGGGATCAGTCAGAGACTTCCCGGCATACTTACACTTCACGCCACGACCAGACCAGCCGGAACGATTCGACGAGCAGACTGCGTTCTATGAGAGTAAGGGGGACGGTGTAGGGTGGTTAATTGGCGGCAACGGCGCTGGATGTTTAGCTGCTGAGCAAACCATTTACGACCCTGTTGAAGGGCGTGACAGAGTTGTTTGCGAGATCCATTCTGGTTTTCATGTAATCGCACGGAATGCCAATGGAAACACGGTTGTCGCCAAGGCAGAGCAACCACGCATTTACGGCACTGAAGACTTGTACGAAATCACCCTTTCTAATGGGCAGATGTTTCGTGCAACACTTGGGCATCGTCTTCTGACTGCTCAAGGCTGGCGAGAAATTGGCAACATACTCAAGTCTGATTCGCACGCCGAGAAAACATTAGCCAGTATCCCCGGAACGCATGAAATACACATTGAGTCTGCCACATTTCTGCGTCGAGATGTGTACTGGGACTTCCACGTCCCTGAGTACGAAAATTACTGGATGGCTGGAGTATGGAACCACAACACTACGACAACGCTTCTGGCTAAGGTCGCTCGATTCATTTACGAGACGCCACCGCCAAGGCCGGATACTCCGTTTTGGGTTATTGCCAAGTCTTACGATCAGGTGACGAAAACATGCTGGAAAGAGAAACTGTACGGGCAGGGGCATATACTCGACAAGGATGTCGACTGGCCGCGAGTCGGCTGGTACAAGTCAAAGCAGAGACTGCCCTATTCAATCCCTCTAAAGCCCGACGCAAAGGGCAATAACTGGATGCTTGAGTTCAGGTCGTATGAGCAGGGCATCGGAGCTATGATGGCTCAGGCGATCGGCGGTTTTGCCTTTGTCGAGCAATTCCCGTGGGGTGTGTTCGAGGAAGTCTTGCGAGGTTGCCGAGAGTACAACTTCCCCGGCAGTAAGCTGGTTGAATACACGCCAGTAGACCCTGACCTATCAATCGACATCGAAGAGATGATAGAGAACGGGTACGAGCCTGAGACTGGCAGACAGCCCGGCCTGAGATACCTGCCAAAGAACTGGAAGATTTACCACGCGAACACCATGTGTGCGATGGAAGCTGGTCACGTTGATGCGAAGTGGTTCGAGGAATTCTTTGGCATGGTTCCGGAAGACATGCGAGACGTGCGAATGCTTGGCATGTTTGCATCGTTTGAGGGTGTCATCTATAAGGAATTCAATACCGCAACGCACTGCATGGGAGATGAAATCTGGTCACGACTTAAAGGCTGCACGCACTTCCGTGGTATTGACTGGGGAGCAGGGCCGGAAAACGACTTCACCTGCACATGGGCCGCACGCAACGGGTTAGGTCAGTGGTTCATCTACGACGAGTATTGCAGTAACGATCAGACGAAAACCACCGTCGACCACCTGAGCCAAGTCTATGAGCAATGGGAATGGCCGGACACGTCTGCTTATGGACCGTCGTTCTGTGACCCGTCTTCCCCTGACAACATCCGCATTGCCAATAAGCTGAGCGTCTACAATCCAGCCGTGGAGAATCTTCACATGATGCGAGGAAAGAACTCCGTCATTGAAGGGATCGAGCACGTTCAGTATCTGCTAAAGCCACAGATTCCAGTCCCGATGGTGGATGAAAAGGGAATGCCGATCATCGACCCGGAAACCGGCAAGGTAAAGATTCGAATGGAGCCAAAGCTATTCATCCACCGTTACAACTGCCCTAAACTTGTCCAGCAAATGAAGACCTACCGATGGATGCGTGGGGCAGATCCGAAAGCAAAGGCTGGACGCAATCCAAAAGACGCCCCGAGAAGCCCACTCAAGAAGAACGATCACCAAGTCGATGGAATGAGGTATGCCCTGTTTTCTGCTGACTCGATGCTGAACTCAACAATTTCTTCCGCAAAATCTCATTCCGAGATTACTGCCCAGACATCAGGCGAGTATCTTCCCGAGCGTGGCTTGCGTGGATTCACGACGCAGCACAAGAGCAATCGAAAAGGAGGCAGGTAGATGGACCAATACGCGGCGTACATGCTGTGCGGTGTTTCTCTAGTATCCATCGCGGGGTTGGTGGTTCAGTATTTCAAGCGTGTCGCTGAGATTGACGTGCTTCAGTGGCAACTGAAAACCGCTAAGTCAGACCGTGATTGGTTTGAAGAACGATGCGTGCGGTGGCAACAGGATTACCATTCACTAACGGAAGAAATGTCGGCGCTGAAATCAGCGCCGAACTTGGAAAAGAAGTTGGCGAGCGAACTGACGACACTTCGGGGAAGTAAGTCAGCACTGCACGATGATAAAATTGCACTCACAAAACGCATCGCTGTTCTTACTGCCGACAACAACCTGAAGTCTCACGAAATCATCGACCTGAAAAAGAAGGCCACCCTGAAGTCAGAATCCAAACTAACGGAAGCAATGTCGGGCCTATGCCGCTTCATCGCTGCTAATCAGTGGATGCTGGAAAAGAACAAAGACCTGCGAGATAGCCTTGAGAGCGTGCTTGAGGTGTCTCAGTCGGTCGAATCCTTTAGAACGGACTTTTAACCATGAATATGAACTGGACCGCTGCCCCGATTCTGGCACAACGCGGGTATGGGATACACAGCATTGAAGCGACCTATGACGACATGAATTCTGCGACCGTCTACACAGTTCACGAAGCAACTGGTAAAATAGGTGTATTCAGTATTCCGACAAAAGAACTTGCACCCGTCGCGGAGAAGGGGGAGGCTGCAATTCTGGAATTCCTGAAGCCGTACTTTGCAGCCGTGGAGTTCACTGATGGCCAATCCGCTGTTCCCCAACTTCAACCAGAACTCTCAGGAGAACCGGCAGACGAAGACCAGCCTGGAGGAAATCCGGAAGCTATCTACGCGGACGGAGCCACAGAACCGAGTCCGGTTGATGCACCTGATTCACAGCCTGAGACAGCGGTTGAGGGGCAAGAATCAGACGCTTGACCGGACACTCAGCCAGTTAGCGAACGACGCACAGAAGAACGTCATTCAGGTTCACCAAGGGGCACGGCAGAAGGTTAAGGATGTTCTGGAACTGTTGACAGGTTCCGGAAGTTCTTCCACTGCTCGTGCCCGTTCTGCTTTGGTAAGCACGATTAACGCTGGACTGAAGAACCTTGGCGGCGACGTTGAGAAAGCCGTCAACCTGATCGAGCAGTTAACGCCTCAGTTGTTCGGTGGCGAGACGAAGACGCCGGAACAGGCTGGTGGAACGCGGGTTGACACTCAGCCTGAGCAACGGAGGATTCTCCCGTCTGAACCTGCTACGTGGCAGGGAATGCGGCTGATTGATGGAAACCGGGTTGAGATCAGAACGCCGTCTTTTCGCGGTCGGTATTTCATGGATGATCCTGCCATCACAGGCAAGATGGTCCCGGTAACATCCAGTAACGTGCATAGCATCGGGTTTCAGATGAACCTGAAGAATCCCCTGACATCAACGCTGTTCGTGAAATATCTCCAGAAGTACGGCAACGGCGGTCAGTTGGGATCAGGCCCGACATATGGTTACAAGAACGTCCATCCTCGACTATTTCAGGAGTTTCTGGCCGCTAACTCCAAGGGTGGATTCGTTTGGGATCGACTTCGCGTTCGTGGCACAGTCGCCGGAAGTCAGTACGAATACTACCTCGATTCAGTTTCCCGTGGCTACGTCCCGCGTCGTGCCGTCATCGTGAACGGGATTCAGATCCTGAAGCGACGGAAGCGGACTGAAGCAAAGTCAGGCCGGACAGTGGTTTCGCAGTTGCAAGAGAAGGTTATTGGTCCGTATCGTCCACGTAACGGAGCAGGGCCGAATCGCGGCAATCCTGACCGTGGATCACAGAGACCGAATCGAGGCAGGTAATGCAGATCGTGCAGCACAGCCATCCTTGGCACACAGAATGTAAATGCTTCGAGACTGGCATCGTCGCGGCTGGAGATCCGATTCCTGATAAATGTGCGATCTGGCTTGAGGGAGACGACGGAGATACTGTCGTGTTTCGCAGGGTGGCAAAGAATCTCGATTGTTCATGCAGCCGATGCAAACTGACGATGGAGCAACATGTGTACTTCGACAAGATCGAGGGCAGGTAATGGCGACCGGACCTAAAGGCGAAAAGCATCTGTGCGGATCGTGTCAGAAATGGCACGCCCCACATCGCCCAGATAACTGCACGCAAATCCCGATATGCCCGGAGTGCTGGAAGCTAGCCAACGTCAATACGAGGATCTTCGCATTGTCGCTCGCGAAGGTTTCCAGCGGCATGGGGTCACTCGATAACACTGTCGTCGAGATGATGGATGCGGTGGTCGCGGCTCTGGCGGCACAAAAGAAATCAGGTAACAACTTTTCGGAGAATTGAAATGACGCCACTGAAAACTGAAGGCACAAGAAACAAGTTGCCGCTATGGATGCAGCAGCGGATATCAAGAATGATAAGTACGGGAGAGATTGACAACGATAATTGGCGTGGCCGAGTATCAAATTACAGGGCGTCGATACTTTTCTTTTCATTCATCAACAAAAATGCAGAGTCAAGCGGATCTTTCTTTGACCATTGGGGCAGATCGTCTGATGTTTTTTATTGTGAGCCATACGGTGAAATTTCCGACTTCGTGAATGTGGTTCAGACTGTCTCCTACTACCTTGATTGCAAATGGAGAATTGCAGAGTCGACATGGAATCCTCCACTAACAATACGAATCGAATTCTACCCTTGATCAAAAGGCAGGCGTGATAGCTTGCCTTTTTTGTTGCCATGCTTGTAATTGCTGTTCAGCCTGATTGACATATTGCCCACTATACTGGACAATTTGGAAACTGCTCGAAGGATTGAGCATTTTCAGGTCAAGGCAGGACGCTATGAACCTAAAACCCAAGGATGGGGAAACCCAACCGGATTTTGCTATCCGGTTTCACGACACAATGCTGTCGGAAATCCAAGACACTGATGAACGGAATCAGAAGTGTTTTGAGATTTGGGCTGACCACACCGGCGAAAAAGAAGTAGACGAAGCCCGTCGATACCATAAGGCATCCGACTTCAAGGAACTACGCAACGCCTGTGTGTTCAAGGAGCATGAGATTCCTAGCCAGAAGCTAGGTAACGGGAAGTTCCGCAAGGGTGTTAAGTACGACAAGTACGCTCTGGCCAGCATGGTTAATAACATGAACGGCCAACTACTCGAAGTCGGCAAGTGCTGCCCTCTGACGCTGGGGCATACCAGCGAAGACGCATCAGCACCGCAGCCGGAAGTTATCGGATTCACGGGGGCATATCGTCTCGGGATGGCCGGGAAGACTAACCCAAAGTTTGCCATCTTCACCGACGAATATCATCGCAAGGACAAGGAAAACGTCTTCCGCTACAGCGTAGGCCGCAGCGTTGAAGTGCTTCCATTACCTGACGTACATCAGAGAACAATCTACCCGATCGCGGTCCTGAGTGCAGAAGAACCAAGGCTGGATTTGCCGCCTGTTCGCTACTGCAACCGCATCGACGCATCAGGAAACATCATTGAAGTGGAGCGTTACCAGATGGGACTACCGGGCGGAAACGCGACGTTCATGCCAAGTACAAACATGAAACCCGACAAGTACGGCGACAGTTCTCCTGAACAGGAGCTACCGCAGGGTGTCGTGAAGTCTGTTTGCGAGGCTATCTTTGCATCGGAACCATTCCAGTATTTGATAGCGAAGATGCAGGAAGACGGAAAATCAGGAGCCGTCACGCCGATGATTCATCAGCCGCCACAAATGGCTGATATGCCTGCTGAAGATCCTGAACAGCAACCGGGAGCACAACCGGGAATGCCGGGACAACCCCAGCCGGGAGGAATGCCCGATGCTGGTTCTAATATGGGTGCAGACGCACCAATGAAACCGCCTCAGCAGGACGCTGGCGGTGATCCAAATCAACCGCCATTCGCAAAGGAAAAGAAACCAATGGCAGACAATGACAAGTATTCGGCTGAGGCAGGATTCAAGGCTCTTGAAGCCCGCATCGAAGCACTGGAAGCAGAGAAGAACTCACTCAAGGCCAAGCTGATCGGCTCAGAGCGATACAGCAAACTGTCAAGCCTGAAGGCTGATGGTTACGAGTTCGATCTGAACAAGGAACTGGGTCGCGTATCTACCCAGTCAGATGAGCAGTTTGCGGACCATGTCGAAACCATCCGAGAACATTACCGCAAGTCTCCGGCGTCAGTCGCTGACTTCTCCGGTATCGCTGGAGTTGGCCGACGAGCAGACGCCCCGGAAGACGGTGACAGCATCGACCAGCTTTCCGCGTCAGACGTGGAAGATGTGAAGCGATATGCCGCCAAGAATCACATGAGCTACGTCGAAGCCCGCAACGCATACGCCGTCGAGAAGAAGTCACGCGGGACTGTCGCAGGCTAATCCAGAATTCGGCGCTGAAATCAGCGCCGACTCTTTCAAACATCGAAACACTGTGAAAGGATTCACAAATGAGTTTTCAGGCATCGGGCAATATTCGCCCATCCCGCTTTGTTAAGCGATCTGGAGCCAACACTGTAGCGGAAGCCGGTGCGGGCGAAGTCATGATCGGCATCAGTGCCGAAGGCAGTAATTATCCACCAATTCCCGGACAAACTGAGTATGCAGCCGCTTCCGGCGATCCATGCTCAATCATCTTCATGGGCGACGGTCAGCAGGAAGATCGTCCTGTTCTGCTTGTCCTCGGTTCTGGCGGGGCCACTCAGGGAGGACTGTTGAAGTCTGACTCCGCTGGTGCAGGCGTTGCTGTCGCAAGCAACAACGACGTTTACGGGGCACTTGCCCTTGAGTCCGGATCTGCTGGTGAAGCAATCCGAGTTCGCCCACTCTTCGGTTACTACGGAGCATAATCTGCCCTGATGGGTAGGTTCTTTTGAAACAACTTGTGAAAGGATTCACAAATGACAGCAGTTCTTCCAGGTGGTAATTCCACCTTCGTCCCAAGTCACGAGGCTTCGGGATCTCTGGTTATCGACTACGCCCGCAACATCAAGAAGTTTGCGGTCAACCAGTACACTCAGGTGAAGAAGGTTGATAAGTCGATCTTCTATTACATGAAGATGAACTTCGACGAGAACGGTCGCATCATCGACGCCAGCAACTTGGATAACGAGTGGCAGGACGGTGAAGCGGCTCCCGGTGGCCGAACCAACGGCAAGGAATTCGAATACCTTGCTGGCACGACTCGCCGCTACGTCTACCCATTCACCTTGGGAGACAAGGCAGTCGCACAGGCAACTTGGGACATCGTGGCATCACACGCGGCTGCACAGGCTCAGCGAGCTATGACGGCACGCACAATGTTGGCCCTGAAGTCTGTCCTGACGACTGGAAACCACCTGTCCAGCCACGTCATCGACATCTCTGCGGTGTCTGGTAACACTGGCACATGGGCCGCATCGACGAGCAATCGTCAGGACATCAAGCGGTCACTGAACTCTGCCCGTGACACGATGATTCAGGATAGCCTTGGAGCGATCGACGCTGACGACCTGAACTTGGTCATCAATCCCACCTTGGCTCGACAGCTTGCTGAGTGTCAGGAGATCGTCGAGTACATCAAGGGTTCACCTGATGCACTGGCACAGATCAAGGGCGAATTGTCCGGTGGCAACCAGAACGCAATGTTCGGCCTGCCACAGAAACTTTACGGTGTGAACCTGATCGTCGAGAAGACGGTTCGCGTCACCAGCAAGAAGAGGGCAACGTCAGCCAAGAGCTACGTTCTGCCGACTGCTACTCCGTTCATGACCGTTCGCCCCGGTTCACTGGAAGCTCCTTTCGGTGGCCCGAACTTCAGTGCAATCACCGGCTTCATGTATGAAGAGATGAGCACTGAGACGAAGAAGGACAAGGACAATCGACGCACCTCTGGCCGCGTAGTTGAAGACTACGTGTACATCCTGACGAGTCAGGAAGGTGCCGTTATGTTCCAGAACGCAGTCTGATTCATCATGGCTTCGGCCATGTTTCCAGTGGTCAGCAGGACGCCTCCCCTGCTGGCCACTGCTTTGAATAAGCGACTCTATCGAAACCAGAAGGGCGGTGATCCTTGTCTCATGAGTCTATGAACAAGCCATCTCATTCGACCAGTCTGGGGACTTCCTAATGGCCGCAACCTACGTCACTGCTGCTGACTTGATCCTGTTCTTCGATGAACGGGACATCCAGCAACTTGTCATCGACGATTCATCAGACAGTACGACTGTCGATGTAACCGACAATGCACGGGTTGATAGAGCACTGTCAGCAGCGGAAGGCGAAGTCATTGCGGCTCTTAGGAAGGGCGGTCGATATGAAGCCGAGCAATTGGCAGCACTCGCCGGGACTGATCTCGACTACCTGAAACGAATCATCTGCGAGATCGCGATGGTTCACCTGTTTCGAAGGCGAGTCACAGTCAATCCGGACGTTTTGAAATTCTACGAAGACATACGCAAGGGCCACATTAAGGACTTGCAAGACGGAAACTCTGTAATCACGGGAGATGAGCCAGCGGCGGCTGAAGCCGGGGCAATCTCGAACGAAGGTCCAACGCTGGTTGAGTGGGACGGCCTCAATCTTTGGCGAGAACGGACCGGATACTTTCCAGCCAGAAAATACCCATAAGGAACTGCCGACATGACTGGTCAATTTTGCCCATACGTTTCTGGCCCGGTGTTGGTGAAAGTCAACCTGCGGGACACAAACGGTTTTGTAAGTCTTGGCTACACCACGGAAGGCGTTTCTGTTGAAGAGACAGTCTTCACGAATCCGATCCACTCTGACCAGTACGGCGGGACGGCAGGCCCGGCTGTTGATCGTCAGTTCATGGGCAAGTCTGTCAAGCTGAGCCTGTCAATTGTTGAACCAGCGATGGCGGTAGCTAAGAAACTACGCGAAAGCCAGGCATCAACGAACTGGTCAACCGGAGCGGCTGGAACGCTTACGAATATCGGCGGTCTTGTTAGCTGCGGCAAGCGTGCGTTTCAGGTTCTGCTTATTGGTGCAGCCGATACTGCAGCGATTGCTGCTGACGCTGGAGCCGCTGTCTTGGCTGACAATCTCAACCTGCCGAACTGCTGGTATGCCGGGCCGATCAGATTCAACCTGGCATCCAAGAACACAACGATCGACTTTGATATCGAAGCGTTGCCGTTCACAACTGACACAACTCAGTCCGGAGACGGCAAGACGTATCTCTGGATGCAGAACGCTCACGTTGTCACAAACTTCGCCACTTATGCTGGCACGACTCAATCTGTTGAAACCTAATGCCGAACCTATTCAAACGCTGGTTGTTTAACCGCAGCCGATACGTGTTCAAATTCTGGAATGGCCATCGGACGGCAGTTGCTGATCCGATGGTTATCTGGAGAGCACTGCAATCTAACGAAGACTTCCGGGAAGATGACTTCAAGCTGATGAAGCGTGAGGAACTCCGGGATAAGATCATCGGCAAGGTTGCGTGCATTACACGCGAAGTGTTTGAATTAAAGCCGGTTCACGAGGGTGGCCTGACAGAGCTTGAGTGCCTCGATTTACTGAAGGCGTTCATGCTGTACTCCGGGTTTCAAAAAAAAAGTGGCGAACAGATGCAGACATCGCAGCCACTTACGGAATCGGAGTTGTCGGACGACTCGACAGCAGAACCGAGCACGAGCGACGATTCGGCCTCTACCTGAATCTCGAACGTGTTCAAGCGTGGGATTCGATGGCGATTGCACAGGGTATTGGGTTAGCCCTCGGATCGGCCAGCAAAGAGTATTTCGAACAGCTTTACGAGAATCAGGCGACGGTAGCTAAGGCCGTCACCGCAGCGAAGCGAAAGGGCAAGTGACATGGCAAGACGACCATTGACAGACCCAATCGCAGACGCCATTAGCGGGCTAAGCCAAGCGGTAACGTCAGGTGGCGACAACCAGCAATGGCAGCAGAACGTCACGCAGACGACCGAGCAGTTCACCGGCGTTATTGCAGACGCTGTCGTTGAGCGGATCACGCCGACGATCACAAACGCCACACGCAGAACTTCATCCAGTTCACGGTCACGCGGCGATACTGCCAGCGAAGCTCAAGCGGCAAGTAATATTTCCGGCAATGTTCTTCCGGGGCATACGTTTCAGCCGTCCGTGAATATGGACGACATCCCGGACCTGAATAATCCGCCGCGTTTCACCAACGCAACGCCGTCGATATGGGATGACCCCGGTCTAGATACTGTCCCCAGAGAAAATACACAACGTGCTCCAGATAGCAATCAGGCCACTCAATCCCGCCACGCAGAAGAAGCACGCAGGATCGTTGAGGATATCGCGAACACCGCGACCGCAACTGCTGCTGCCAACGGCAATATTCCGCCGACACCTCCGGGAAACGGTCCACCCGATCCTCCCGAACCACCTGACGATGACGACAATAATATTCAGCGGATGCTGCTGGAGTATCTACGCAGACTGCTAGGCATAGACTTCGGTGATCTGGCAAACATCATGTCACGCCTGACAATGAATGCCACAAACATCATCGGCGGCAATAACAGCATGAACGTCCCGAACGGCCCAGCCGGTCACGCTGCGAACCTGATGGATACGATTGCCGACTACTTCAACGTCCCACGAGAGACGGAAGCAGCCACGATCGAAGCACAGGAACACCTGAGACGATCCATCGAGCGATTAACCGAAGCGACTGACGGGGCATCTGGAACCAATCCAGCACAACCGCAGGGACGATTCGCACGCATCCGGTCATTCTTTTCACGCGGCAGAGGCAGACGCGGTGGAATGGCCACTGCTACACGGATTGCGGCACGACTCAGGCCGGTCTTGAATGGGATCACAAACATGGTCCCCTCTCGATGGAGAACGACCGCAGCGAGATTCGGCACGAACGCGATGGCCGGTCTAGCCCAGCGTTTTGGAATCCCGGCAGCAACCGCCGCAAGATTTGGAGCAGTCGCTGGCCCTGCGTTAGCCATCGGCATCGTTGCGAAAGCTATTCCGATCATCGGAACAGCCGCCATGATGTTCACGAAGGCCATTACGTCCACAATCTCATCGCTCCACAAGTTCTCGTCAGCAGCACTGCACACGACGCTTGCACTTGCCGAATACAATGTCGGACTTTCCCACGCTAACGCCATGCTCGAATATGGCCGGACGATGCGGAAGTTTGAACTTGCCGCACGCAATGAGGGATTCGGAGCATTCCACGTTGGCCAAAGAAACAGGCTGGAAAATGCAATAGCCCCGTGGCAGACGATGGGAACGAACGCATCGAGTATTCTGGGCGGTGCAATTGACTTCGCAATGGCACAAATTGTTGAACAACTCAACACTATCATCGGATATTCGATGAAGGTTCACGCCTCACTGCTTATGATGATTCCAGGCGATCAGGGTGAAGCTGGAATATTAAATGCGGCAGATAAATTCTTGAACCCCGGACAGGGCAACGCACAACCTTGGCAGGAGTTCAATCAGCAGTTCGGCATGAATGCTCCAGATGCAATCGACATAGCTCGCAGGTTACAGAATCGACCGCGACAGCCGGTAAATCCTAACGGGGCAGGGCGATGACAACTCAAACGATCCTGCAATATAACGGCGTTCGTCTTCAGAACTGCCAGACATTGAGTTTTATCGAGACGCCAGAACTTGATGACGCTCGCAATTACAAGTTCACCAAGACGAAGCTCAAGGTGGTCGGCTACTTCACGCTCGACGATCATGCAACACTTGGCATCAAACCTCAATTCTCTGAATACCCAGGCAACGGTCGGAATAAAGGTTCGTCTCAGCAGTTTTCGGCACTCCGGCAGTTCCTTGAGATGCCACGACGCAGACTGATCTACTCAACACTCTGCACCGGATCTGTTCAGAATCAGATTCAACTTGGAGTAAACGCCCCGTTCCTTGACCCGGCAATTGGCACCCCTCTCTTTGTTATTGAGCCTGCCAAATCTGATCTGGTCGATAATGTCGATGCTGTCGTTGAGATGAACACAAGAAACGATGTTCATGGTGGTCCGTATCCTGTCGAAGTAAACGTCACGCACGTAGCGAACAACCACGTCTGGAAAGTGGAGTTCTCTGTCGAGTTTGCGACGATTCCTCAGTGTATCAATAATAGCTATGTGGTTGATGGTGACTCAATCAACCCAAATTCACCATTGGATTCACAGTCTGTTCT
>JAULBY010047928.1:0-12280 GCA_032358315.1 Ophiocytium majus
TTGGATTTTGGTGCAATGATATATGATCCGAGGTTGGGGAGGTGGTTGAGTGGGGATCCATTGGGTTAGGATATGCAAGATGAAATAGAATCAAAGAGAAATTCTCATCAAAAATTGAAGTTACAAATTTTCAATTTCATTCATTATAACAGTTACAGAATACCGCTACTAGCGATAACGGTAATTTAGATGGATTTGCTTTTAAAGCGAATGTTAGTAGTTCAGATGTGCAAATACCACTATGTCCAGGTGAAAAAAATAAAATTAAGAATTCATATTCGGGAAGCCCTTGTATTAAACAATAATTAACTATGAAAAATATATTTTTTTTATTTTTAGCAATAGCTTTGTTTAGTTGTAAAAGACGTAATGTTTCTACAAGAGAAAAAGATTGTCATTATATATATATTGATGGTAAAAAATACATTATAAAGAGTTCCAATTCCAATGTGACAGATACTATATTAGTTGATACAACTTATAGGCACAATAATCGAATAAAAGTTAATTAGAATCGTTTCGGAAGTGTGGTAGTGTTCACTTTGTCTAAACTTGCAAAACTCGCACGGTGGGATACCGATTCTGCCCTCATATATCCGCAAATATCCGTAAATATCCGTAAATATCCGTATTTGATACGTAAATCTACAAAATCACCCTTGCAATTCTACCCCCACTTCCTGCCATCCACATTACTTTTCTGCTAGGAGAAATTCTAAGCGTATGAAATTTTAGAGGGTTGCTGTTGATGTCGGTTATTACTTTTGCTTTCCCTTTTTTAAGGTCGCATTTTATAGTGCCAACATGACTAGTAACATAAAATTTATTTTTCGATTTAAATGGAGATAAAAGTAGGGTGTATTTACAGGATTTTGATGGGGATGGGTCTGTGGATATAGGCCGTATTACTAATTATGATGCAACAAGTATCCTTTCTTCAGATTTTATGGTGAGCTCCTTAAAATATTTATTTATGAATGGTAATGGGTCAAATGCAAACCTTATCATTAATGAATCGCTTAGCACCAATAGTTTAATGGATTTGAATTTTTGTGGTGTTGGTGATTTTAATGGAGATCATCAAGCCGACCTGTTAGTTCGATATATTAATCATCCCATTTTATTAGGGAATACTGGGCTAAAAGGATTTCGGATATTTTATTTCAAAAAGAACAGAAAAGATTCTGAATTAGTAAAGTCGATTGTCGATAGTTATCGGAAACGCACAACATTTGTGTATTCTAGTTTTGAAATTGAAGCGAATAATTTGTTTGAGACAAATAGAAATACTTTTTACAATAAGCAGGTTGCTCCACATAAAAAGTTTGTCAAAACAATTATTACCGATGATAAATATAAAGTTATTGATAAAATGGCTTTTGATTTTGATATTCCAGCTTGGAATTATACAGGTAAAGGATTTTTGGGATTCATGATAAATTCTCGCTTAGAAAATAATACTGTAAAAATAGATACCAATGAGTATTTCCCATCAAAAGCATTGCTAGTGTTAAAAAGTAGCACCATATATTATACAAACACAAATTCACTGTTGACTACTGATCTATTAAACAGGACGATGTTTTTGAATGATGTTAATGTGCCTTTTGCTAAAGTATCTGTTGTTATTCAAAAAGAAAAAAAATTCAAAAACAATTGCGAAAAAACCTCTACGAAATCAACTTATGTGAACGATGTTTTTGGTGATGTTACTTCTGAAACAACCTTAAGCTACAACAATTATAATTTTACTGGACAAGCTTATAAAACAAGTATTTCAACATACACATATTCTCTAAAACCTAATATCTATTTACATTTTTTAACAGAACAAAAATCCACCCATACCATTAATGCGGTAAGCGAATCAACTAAACAAACTTATGACTACAATGCATTGGGTAATCTAACTGAGCAGATTGTATTCGCAAATAATAATACTTTAACAAAAACGAATTACACTTACGATGCTCGAGGAAGGATGTTAACAACGTCTATAAGTAATTCAGACAATTCAATTACTAAAACTACAACAATAAATTCGTATGAATTACTAGGTAGGTATCCTCGAAAAGTAACAAACCCAATCGGACAATTTGTTATAAATGACGAATATGATGTTTGGGGAAATGTAAAAAAATACATCGATGAGAATGGTTTAATTACAGTGAGTACATTTTCTAGTCTCGGTTGGTTAACTAAAAGAACAATGCCCAATCCGAATCTAATCGAAGAATATAATTATTCTTGGTCAAGTAATTATGCAGATAATATTTTATACACGGTATCAAAGCTAAGCACCGGCAAACCATATGAATTCAGCGGTTTCGATATATATGGCAGGGAAGTGTTGTCGGGTATACAGAACAACAAAAACCAAATGATATGTATAAAAAAAGAGTATTACATATGGAATAAAAATATCAAATCGATTTCAGAACCATTTGTACAAACGCAATCTCCAACAGACTTTACACTCTATCAATATTATACTACAGGATTAGCATTTGGAAAAATATTCTCTATTGCAACACCTACAAAAACGTTAAATTACGATTATAATGGCAGTGTAATTACTGAAAAAAATGTAAGCACAAACCCACAAAAAACCACCAAAAAAGAGTACAATGTAGATGGTACTTTAAAAACAGTTACCAATACATTAAATGAAACAATAGGGTACACCTATTTCATGAACTCTAAACTCAAACAAGTTTCTAGTGCTAATGTAATAAGCAGTGTGTATGAGTATGATACAAAAGGATTATTAAAGAAAGAAACCAATGCGAATCATGGGATGTTGAATTATACTTATAATGATTTCCAACAGCTAGTAGAGAAGAAGGATGCAAAGAATAATATTTTTACTTATACACACGATTTACTTGGGCGAATGTTGAGTACTAATAATGTCGACCAAGGCTTAATAACTTACGGGTATGATAATGCATTGAATGCAAAAGGGAAATTAATAAGTGTATCAAATGCATTAACAGCCCAGTCTCAAAATTTTACATATGATGCGTTAGGGAGAGTTATAGAAAATGAATATACTATCGACAATACGACCTATTCAAAATCTTTTGGCTATGATGATTTTGGAAATCTACAGAGTATGACTTATCCCAACCAATTTAAAGTTAATTATTCGTATTCGACCAATGGGTATTTACAAGCCATCTTAGATGATGAAACGAAATTAGAACTTTGGAGAATGGTAAATATGAATACTAGGTTTCAAATAACGTTAGCACGATTTGGCAATCAAGTAGTTGATAATAGGGTATATGATAACAAAGGAATGCTAACCCAAATTTTTATGGGTTCTACGTTAAACATTGCCTATCAATTCGATCAATACTCAGGTAATTTAATGAAAAAGCAAGACATTACTAATGGGTTCATCGATGAGTATACCTATGATAATGTAGACCGGTTAACATCGGTAAGTACAAATTATAGTATACCAGATTTAAACCTTACATATAATGCGATGGGAAACATTGTAAACAAATCTGATGTAGGTAACTATTTATATCATCCCATAAAAACAAATGCAGTAGAACGCATTAGCGATATCAGCAATTATTTACCTACTACTGAACAAAACGTAACCTATAATTATAACAATAAGCCAAATATTATTAGCGAAGATGGAAACACGATACAATTGATTTATGGCTTGAATGATAATAGAATAAAAACAACGAGTACTATAAATGGAGTAGTACAAACAAAACTAAGTATTGACGAATTTGAGGTGGTGACTGTAAATGGTGTAAGTACGGAGAAATGTTATGTGTATGGACCTACTGGACTGATCGCAATTTGTTTAAAAAACGATCATTCACCCAAAGACATCTATTACATCCATAAAGACCACTTGGGTAGTATAATGGCTATTACAAATGATGCGGGAGCTGTAGTAGAACGCAGACTCTATGATGCCTGGGGTAGGCCACAAAACCCAATAGATGGTAGTTATGTCAACGTACCCGAATTTTCGATTACCGACAAAGGGTATACAAGTCACGAACATTATTCTTATTTTGGTATTATTAATATGAATGGTCGATTATACGACCCACTTTTAGGTAGATTTTTTAGTCCAGACCCGTACATTCAAGACCCAGAAAACTTGCAATCGTTTAATCAATATAGCTATGTATTTAATAACCCATTAAAGTATACTGATCCGAGTGGATATTTAAGCGCAGCGTTTTCAAATTATGATGATTATTTCGAATCATATAATTCGAGTAAACAAATGGGAGATGGCTATTCAGACTATAAAATGATGTTGCAACGAGAAGAGGTTCTTTATATGCAACAACATTCAATAAGTTTACCTACAATTCATGTAGTCGATTCAAAAATAGTTGATAGGGATATTTTTATAAAGAGAATACAAGATGGTTTGAATGGGTATGGGGGTGAAAGTGGTGAGGAAGGAATTGGAACGGCAATATTAGATGGTGTACAAACAGGAATAGATGTAGTAGGTTTAATTCCTGGAGTTGGCGAAATAGCAGACGGAGTAAATGTACTTATATATGCAGGCCGTGGAGATTATATAAATGCTGGATTAAGTGCAGCAGCTATGATACCTCTTGCAGGTTGGGTAGCAACGGGTGGAAGATTTGGTAATAAAGTACTTAAATTATCTGATACAAAGAGCGCATTAAAACAAGTACATGAAATCATGGGCGGGGCATTACCGAAGGGAAATTATGGTAAGTTTGGAAGTCCTCAACGAGGGACATCATTAAAAGGATATAGATTAGATCCAGCTCATCCAGGAAGACCCATAGGACATCCAGAAAGTGTTCCTCATATAAATTATTGGGATTATACTAATGGTAGAAGAGGAAGCGGTGGAATCTCGGGAGCTATTCCCATTATTAAATTTTAATTTTATTATAATGGAAAAATTCAAATTAGATATTTATGAAAAAGAAAATGGACATTCTTTGTCTGGGTTTAATACATTAGAAGTAAATCGAAGAAACGAATCGACGAATTATTTATATAAACTTGTTGGTATATCTGGAGTAACAAAAGAGTTGTTTTTTGATCTTGAAAGTAAATTAATAAGTAAAGACTTTGAAGAAGATTTTACTCACGACATAAATGCTATTTTTAAGGAGTTTGGTTTTTCTTTGAATGAAAAACTAATTATTATTTGGAATCGTGATAATTTTGATGAATTTGATGCAAATGTATTAATAAATGAGTGGAATTATATCTGGTATGGTAGTAATGATGAAGCAATTATTTTGTTTCAAGAAGGAATGAAAAAAATACTATTGATTACTCATTATGGTAGAATTTATTATAATGGAACAGTAACAATTAAACCATAATTAGAAGTGTATGAAGAAGATAGTCTGGAAAATTATTGTTGCTGTATTAGTTGTTATACTATTTATTGTTATTAGACCTATTAGAACTACAACTGTAATGAAAAATATTGCAGTAGATGAGTTCGAAGACATACCAATGTACGATTCATTACGAATGCAACTTAAGGGGCCAATAATTTATGATAAAGGAAAATTTTTAGAATATAGATGGTTTAAAGTTCTTAATTGGGGAGATTCTGCAATTATGAATATTGATGTATTCAAAAGTTTAAATTCTTTTTCTTGGAGAGATGACTTTTTTTGGCCAAGGGTGACTATGAACTATAAATGGTATTATTTCTTGTTTCCAAATGGGACTAGTAAATGTGACGATATTTTGCCAAAACGATATGTAAAAAATGGAGTTAAATTTTCAGAATTTAAACCAATTTATGGTCAACGTAATAATAAAGAGAATTCAATACGATTTATTGTTAAGCGTTACAAACTATTTTTCTTCTTACAAAAAGGCTATTTTACTATTGTAGAAAAAAATGATGAATATACCATTGTTGATTTTTATGAACCAATTGCAATCCTAAATAAAATAAATACCAATAAGGGTACTATTCAAACCTTAACAGCTAAAATTTTTTTTAATGATGCTATGGAATTGGTAATACAACCGATAGAATATTATTAATTTATTTTTTATAAAAAAGTTTTTAGTATTTATTCAAGTCTCTAATAATAGTTTATGGTTTAAAAAAATTTATCAAGCAATATGAAATACATAGCCCTCATCTTTTTTGTACTATTAAGTACTACAGGAATTGCACAAGTGAGTGCAAGTTTAAATTATGTTAAAATCGATTATGATGCTGCCGGGAATCGGATAAAAAGAAGCTTTATAGTACAAGATCAAACCGATGTGCTTTTAGGTGATTCTCAAAAAGAAAAACTAGAAAATTCAATCATTAAAGCTTATCCAAATCCTGTGGCCGATCTATTAACTATTGAAATAGATAACAAAGTGGAGCAATCATTATCGGCAAAACTAATTGACATTAATGGAAAATTAATTCACACCTATACCTTAAGTGATGGCATTAACTCGATAAATTTAAATAATCTCAATCCTGGAGAATATATAGTGAGTGTAATTATTAATGGTAAAAATAAAACCTGGAAACTTACTAAACTTTAGCGGGATGGTATTTTTTTGTATTTTGTGAATCAAATGCAAAAATACCTAGTCATTGGCTTAATGTCGGGCACTTCTTTAGATGGTGTTGATTTGGCTTATACGGAATTTGTATTCGATAAGGGGAGCTGGACTTTTAATCTTTTAGCTTCTAAAAGTTACGAATACCCAACATCGTGGCGTTTAAAGTTAAACAACGCCATGCAGTTGGATGGGCTAGGAATCCACTTGCTCGATATAGAACTTGCAGAATATTTTTCAGAATTAATAAACGCGTTCAGAAAAGAATTTTCTATAGAGAACCTCGATTTTATTTCATCTCATGGGCATACTATTTTTCATCAACCTGAAAAAAAATTAAGCTTACAAATTGGTGCCGGACAAATACTCGCAGCGAATTGTGGGGTTGATGTTGTTTGTGATTTTAGAAAACAAGATGTTGCCATGGGTGGACAAGGAGCTCCATTAGTACCAATCGGTGATAAACATTTATTCGCTAACTATCATTACTGTTTAAACATTGGAGGCATTGCCAACGTATCGTTTGATGTAAACGGAAAACGTATCGCTTATGATGTTTGTGCAGCGAATATGGTACTTAACCATTATGCAGAGCTGTTGAATAAAACGTATGATGAAGATGGAACTATAGCAGCAAGTGGTAGTTGCGATTTTGGTTTATTAAATCAATTAAACAATTTGAACTATTACACTTTGCCTACTCCAAAATCCTTAGGTAAAGAAATGATTTATGCCGAAGTCATACCATTAATAGAATCGTATGATATTTCTATCGCTGATAAACTCAATACTTTTTGCGAACACATTGCTATGCAAATCGCATCAAATATTATAATCGCGATACCCGATACCCGATACTCGCTACTCATCACAGGCGGCGGTGCTTACCACCAACATTTAATCAATAGAATTAAGCAACACACTCAAGCAGAAATTGTTATTCCTTCAAAAGAAATAATTGAATTTAAGGAAGCTATAATTTTTGCTTTCCTTGGTGTACTTCGCATCCGAGGAGAAAATAATTGTTTAGCAAGCGTTACTGGTGCTAAGGAAGATCATAGTTCGGGCTTAATTTTTAATTAGCATCTTTTACAAAGTGCAGTATTTTTTGTAGAGCCCTTCGGGCTCAGCGGGTGGTAGTGTTAATTGCATTTCCCACGAGGACTTCGTCCTCTTCCGCCTCGTATAAACGAGGCGTTAATGAGCATAGCGCTTCGCGCTATGCTCAGAATAATCAAGAATTTGTATTTAGATTTTTAATAAATTAACTCATGCACGAAGTGAAGCCCTCACTGGGTAAATCACATTACAATAACCCCGGTGCGAAGCGCCGTACTCAATAACCACTGGCCGCGCCAGTGGGAGAGGACGAAGTCCTCGAGGTGACAAGCAGCAGTAAGTTAACCTCGGCGCGAAGCGCTGTACTCCATAACCACTGGCCGCGCCAGTGGGAGAGGACGAAGTCCTCGAGGTGGGACGAAGTCCCCGTGTGACAATTAGCATTATCGAACTACTCCTGAGCCCGGAGGGCTCTACTATCAAAAGGGTCTTCCATATTATAATTAATTTTATGCGCATCTAAAGTCTCCATAAACTCGTCTTCAAATGTTTTTATTTTATGATGCACTTTTTGGTTATCAATGTACTTACTTACTATACTAATTTTACTTTCACTAACACTAAAGGCTGCATAACCACTTTGCCATCTTTTGAATTTCGGAAATAGTTTATTCTCTTTGATATACTTATTCGACATTACTTTTAAATCTCTCATGAAGTCAGATAGCGCTATTGATGGATGCATTCTCAAAAGTAGGTGTATATGATTTTCTGCAGCATTTATATTTTCTATTAATGACTTTTTTTGCCTTGCAAAACCTTTCATATAATTGAATAGATTTTGTTCATTATTTAAAGTGATTACTTTTTCACGTTCATCAACTATGATAACAATGTGATAGTATAAATGATAAAATGACATAATGTTTTTTTTGTTAAAGATGAGTCGATAACATAAAAAACACAACTGCATTTATGCAGGTTTTTTTATGCAGGATGATATATGCAGTTTTTTTTGTAGAGCCCTTCGGGCTCTGGTGGCTGTGGTGTGTTTATTGCATCTCTCACGAGGACTTCGTCCTCTTCCGCCTCGTTATGAACGAGGCGTTAATGAGTATAGCGCTTTGCGCTATACTCAAAATAATCTAGAATTGGCAGTTAGATTTTTAATAAATTAACTCCAGCACGAAGTGAAGTCCTCACTTGATAATTCGCATTACACTAACTTCGGCGCGAAGCGCCGTACTTTTTAACTGCTGGCATAAGCCAGCAGGAGAGGACGAAGTCCTCGAGG
This sequence comes from Ophiocytium majus, assembly GCA_032358315.1. Lineage (NCBI taxonomy): Eukaryota > Xanthophyceae > Mischococcales > Ophiocytiaceae > Ophiocytium > Ophiocytium majus. The sequence goes on from JAULBY010047928.1 coordinate 8,921, forward strand.
TGACAAGCAGCAGTAAGTTAACTCCGGTGCGAAGCGCCGTACTCAATAACCACTGGCCGCGCCAGTGGGAGAGGACGAAGTCCTCATGGTGGGACGAAGTCCTCGAGGAAACTGAGCCCGGAGGGCTCTACATTTTACCAACTCGAAGCTACTAAGCTTGCTTAAATACTAACTTTCCATCTGTCACTACAATCTCTGCTTCCATCCCTAATTTCACTGCGTAATTGTGTTCGATATGTCCACATGGGAAGTCGAAGAAAATTGGGTAGCCATATTTGCGAGTGTAGTATAAAATAATTTCTTCGGTATGCATTCCGAAGGGGATAGAATTATCTTTCATGTCGTTCATGCCACCTACCAATAGTGCTTTTAAATTTTTCAATTTTCCTGAACGATCTAAACTGCACATCATTCTGTCGATGTGGTAATAATATTCATCTAAATCTTCGATGAATAAAATTTTACCATCGGTATTGATATCAGATACACTTCCTTGGAGTGCGTAAATCAATGATAAATTTCCTCCAACAATTTCACCTTTACAATTTTTGGGAAATATACTAGACGTTTTCGGCTCCCAAGAATAGGATAATTCTTCTCCTGTTAACGCTTTTTTAATGGAATGTAGAGTTGCATGGTCCTCTATTGCTGGGAACAACGAAGGCATAGCAGTATGTAAACTTGCAACACCTATAGTTTGTAAATGCTCATGAAGAACGGTAACATCCGAAAAACCACATACCCATTTCGGGTTTTCAAGAAATTTTGTGAAATCTATTTTGTCAATAATACGCATAGTTCCATACCCTCCTCGTGCACATAAAATGGCATTAATTGAAGGATCATCCAGGAAGTTCTGAAGGTTATTTCTGCGAATTTCATCATTTCCTGCGAACTGATGCTCCTCAGCACCAATGCTTTCGCCTATTTTTACCTCAAAGCCCCAGCTTCGAATTAAATTTATTGCGAATGAAAGTTGTTCTTCGGTCATTTTACGGGCAGTACTCAAAATACCGATGGTATCGCCTTTTTTCAAGTAAGTAGGAATGCGCATTGTTTCAGAAACCATTATCTTTGCAAATTATCATTATTTATAAAGTTTTGGAAAAGAGTTTTAAAAGATTTACCGTTACTGCCGCTTTACCCTATGCGAATGGCCCAGTTCATATTGGTCATTTAGCGGGCTGCTATATACCATCCGACATCTATGTTCGCTATTTGCGCGCACAAGGGAAGGATGTGAAATTTATTTGTGGTTCAGATGAACACGGTGTTGCGATTACCATTAAAGCAAAAAAAGAAGGAATTACTCCTCAACAAGTAATTGATAAATATCACAAAATGATGGGTGACTCTTTCAAAGAGTTTGGAATTTCTTTCGATATCTATTCAAGAACTTCTTCGCCCACTCATCATGAAACTGCTTCAGAATTCTTTACGAATTTATATGATAAGGGAATGTTTCAAGAAGAAACAACCGAGCAATATTATGATGCAGAAGCTAATCAGTTTTTAGCAGACAGGTACATCACTGGTACTTGTCCGAATTGCGGAAACGAAAGTGCATACGGCGATCAGTGTGAAAAATGTGGATCAACTTTAAATCCTACCGATCTTATTAATCCGAAATCTACTTTATCGGGTTCGGTTCCAGTAATGAAAACAACGAAGAACTGGTTTCTTCCTTTAGATAGATTTCAAAATGATATTGAAGGTTATATTAATAGTCATGATGAATGGAAATCTAACGTACTAGGTCAGTGTAAATCGTGGATTAACCAAGGCTTACAACCAAGAGCCATGACACGTGATTTGGATTGGGGTGTAAAAGTTCCATTAAAGGATGCGGAAGGAAAAGTATTATATGTTTGGTTTGATGCTCCTATTGGTTACATCTCTGCAACAAAAGAATTAACTCCTGATTGGGAAAAATATTGGAAGTCGGAAGATACACGCTTAATCCATTTCATCGGAAAAGATAATATCGTTTTTCATTGTATTATTTTCCCAGCTATACTTATGGCGCATGGAGATTATATTTTACCAGACAATGTTCCAGCAAATGAGTTTTTAAATTTAGAAGGTGATAAAATTTCTACTTCTAGAAATTGGGCTGTATGGTTACACGAGTATTTGTTAGACTTCCCAGAGAAGCAAGATGTGTTGAGGTATGTGTTGTGTGCAAATGCACCTGAATCAAAAGATAATGATTTTACTTGGAAAGATTTTCAAGCAAGAAACAATAATGAATTAGTAGCGATACTTGGAAATTTCATCAATAGGGTATTAGTGTTGAGTGATAAATATTTCGCAGGTAAAGTAATGCCAAGATTGGAATTGACAGACTATGATAAAGAAGTTATTGAAGAGTTGAAAAAATATCCAGCTACGATTTCAAACTCATTGGAGCAATTTAGATTTAGGGAAGGAATGCAAGAGTTTATGAACCTAGCTCGTTTAGGGAATAAATATTTAGCAGATACAGAACCGTGGAAAGTAATTAAGGAAGATGAGCAACGTGTTCAAACCATTTTAAACATTGGATTACAAATTGCAGCAAACCTTGCCATTTTAGCAGAACCATTTTTACCACATTCATCATCAAAATTAAAAACGATGTTGAATTTAAATAAGAACGATTGGAATGATGCAGGTAACGAAAATATTTTAGCAGACGCACATCAATTAGGAACAGCAAGTTTATTGTTTGATAAAATTGAAGATGATGTGATTGAATTACAATTACAAAAATTGGAAGCCTCAAAAAAAGAAAATGAATTGCAAAATTCTGTAGCAGAAGCAGCAAAAGAAAATATTAGTTTCGACGATTTCAGTAAAATGGATATCCGTGTAGGTACTATTTTAGAAGCAGAGAAAGTAGCGAAAACTAAAAAATTATTGAAACTTAAAATCGATACTGGTATTGATGTGCGTACTGTGGTTTCAGGTATTGCAGAATATTACGAACCTGAAAATATAATCGGGCAACAAGTAAGTATATTAGTAAACCTTGCGCCTCGCGACATTAAAGGCATTACCTCACAAGGGATGATTCTTATGGCCGAAAACGCTGATGGTAGTTTAGCATTTGTTAGTCCGACGAAAGCAATTATGAACGGAGGATCTATAAAGTAAGATGTACAATGTATAAAGTACATTGTATTAAGTATTATGTATAAAGTACATTGTATTATGTACAAAGTAAAAGATATTAAGTACATAATACATAATACATAATACATAATACATAATACATAATACATAATACATAATACAACAATTCTTAATACAATAATCATGGAAATAGGCATAGACAGTTTTGCTTCGGCGATGGGTAATGATGGCAAAATTATGCCGAGT
>JAULBY010047939.1:906-12280 GCA_032358315.1 Ophiocytium majus
AGCAAACAATGGCTGGCTGGACTGGTAATTACGTTCCAAATATGCTGGCGCAAGGTCAAGCTCTGGCCGCCGCCCCATATCAGCAGTACACCGGTCAACTGACTGCTGGCCCATCTAATTTGCAGAACCAAGCGTTTGGCACGGCTGCAAATTTGCAAACACCCTCAGCTATTGGTCAAGCTGCAACTACCGCAGGCGGCATTGCTAGCGCAGCTCAGAACATGGGTTATAACCCGCTGCAAGCAACAAGCCAGTATCAAGCTCCTGCGGCTTATCAGGCAGCAGGAACGCCACAGTACAACCAGTTAAACGCTGGCAATGTATCATCGTCGTTCCAAGCACCATCCGCTTATCAAACCGGCAATTTCAGTAATCAATTTACTGCGCCAACACAATCGGCGGCGACCAACTTTACCAATCAGTATCAAGCTCCTACAGCTTATAACGGCATTCAGGCTTCTACCGGTACGTTTGGCAATGAGCAGGCCCAGCAGTACATGAATCCGTACTTGCAACAGGCTTTGAATCCTCAGCTAACAGAAGCTCGTCGTCAGGCCGACATCACTGCCGCGCAAAACGCAGCTCAAATGACAAAAGCTGGAGCATTTGGCGGCGGTCGTCAAGCCATTCTGGCTGCTGAAAACCAGCGCAATCTTGGTGTTAATCTGGCAGACATTACCGGCAAAGGGTACAACACCGCATATACCAACGCACAAAATGCGTTTACGTCCGACCAAGCTCGTAACTTACAAGCTCAGCAGGCCAACATAGGTCAGCAACAGTTTGGCGCTACGCAAAACATGAATGCCGCTCAACTGCAAGCACAGTACGGCCTGTCTGCGCAGCAAGCCCAAGAAGCAGCTCGTCAGTTCAATCAAGGTCAAGCCATGACTGGTGCTCAGGCAGCAGCTCAGTATGGTCTTGCTGGACAGCAGGCTACAGAAGCTTCTCGCCAGTTTGGCGCTAACCTTGGCCTTCAAGGAGCAACTACCGCAGGCTCCCAAGGTCTTCAGGCTGCATTGGCTAACCAACAAGCCGGACTTACCGCTGGTCAGGGCAATATCAACGCTGCTCTTGCTGCAGCCCAACAGGCGGAGGCTTCTCGTCAGTTTGGCGCTCAGCAGGGTATGACCGGAGCACAGAATGCAGCTCAGTATGGACAAGCAGCTCAAGCCGCCAACATCGGCCAGCAGCAGTTTGGTGCAAACTTGGGACTGCAAGGTCTTCAGACTGGCTTGCAAGCAGCTCAAGCGCAAGGTCAACTTGGTGCTACTCAAAACGCAACAAACTTGGCAAACCTCAGCTCACAAGCTGGTCTGGGCGCTACTCAGCAAGGAATCACACAAGCTGGCCTTACCGCAGATCAAGCAGCATTTGCCGCAGCTCGGGATAACCCTTACAAGATGCTGCAGTTTCAGCAGTCGTTGCTTAATGGTTTGCCGATCAGCGCGACAAACTATACGTCGGCAGGTACAAGCGATTTGCAAAACCTTGCAGGAGGCGCAACCACTGTTAATCAACTGCTTGCAACATTAGGCCTGTCGCCTACACAAACTGGCGCTGTGCCACCAAAAGTCTAAGGATAAGTCATGCAAAATATGGGCATCAATCAGTTGGCTAACATGTACATGGGTAATCCCCAGCCGTTGGCCGCTAAAGTACAGCAGGCTCAACAGCAGGCTAAGCCGGGTCAGATTCCTCCTGACTTGAAGGAAGCCCTTGCTCTGCAGCAAATCCAAGACATGCGACAGGCTGCTCAAAACCAGCAAGCCCTGCAAGCTGGCGGTCCACAACCTACCGTGGTGGATCAATTGAAGCAGATGATTGCTCAGCAACAACAGTCACAAGGTATGCCACAAGGCTTGCCTCAAGGTGCAATGATGCGTGCCCCACAAGGGATGCCTCAACAAATGGCACCTCAGCCTGCCCCTCAAGGACTGCCACAAGCCGCCCCTCAAGGCGCGGCCCCAGCTCCACAGCAACCCTCAGAGGAGCGGGCTGGCTTACCGCAACTTCCATCTTCACTGGGTCAACACTTGGCCGGTGGTGGAATCATTGCGTTTGCTCGTGGCGGAGATGAAGGCTTGGACATGGAGGAGTTTGACAAATTAAAACGCATGGAGGCTGGCTACGATCCTGCCGTCACAGAGCGTTTAAACGCAGCCAACACAAGGCAGCCAGCAATGCCTGCCGAGGCTTTAGCCGCTGCTCGTCAAGCTATGGCAGAAGCTGTTTTGAAAAATCCAACTACAGAGCAAAATGCTCGTGAAGCAAGGTTTGCAACAGACGTTGGGCCAAAAGATACCAGTGGTTATGATCGTGTAGCTGCCGAGTTAGAGCGCCGCAAAGCTCAACTTGAGGGTCCAAAGACCGGCATGCCTGCATTGATGGAATATTTGCAACAAATCGCCCTGGCTCCAAGAGGAGTTGGTAGCCTTACCGCTGGCGCAATGGGCGCTCAGAAGGTCAACGAGTTGCAGCAAAACCGTGAATTGCAGCAGTTTGATTTGACCAAGCAGATTCTTGAACAGCAGCAGAAAAAGACAGATGCTCTCCGTGAATACGCCAAAGAGAAGTTTGGAATTGGTGACGCGGCGTACAACAACTTGTACAAGGCCAAGTTTGAAGCTGCCAAGCAAATTACGCATGACGACTTTGAAGCCGACAAGCTGGCTAAGCAGCAGATTAGCGATGAGTTGACTCGTGCAAGCAACGAAAGAATGGCAAAAGAACGCAACGCAAATGCATTGGCTGTTGCGGGAATGCCGGGTCAAACTGAACGTATTGCCGCCAGGATTGAAAAACTCCGAGCCTTGGGAACGCCAGAAGCTGAAGCGCAAATTAAGCAAATTTTGGACACTAACGCTCAAATTACCGGAAGTGGCGCCGCTGGGGTGGGCGCTCAGCGCAATAAAATTATGGAAATGCGTCTTGAGCTCGCTGCCAATCAGGCAATTTTAAAAGACATGGATTCAACCGAGCAGGAAAAAAATGAAGCTAGGCAAGCCATTAAAGAGTTGCAGCAAAACATTGCAAACTCTCGCATTAAACCAATTAATCTTGAGGAGCCTGACATAAGTGGGAAAGCCAGAAATGCGCCGCCACCACCTCCTGGTTTTGTGAAACAATAAGACATCTTTAAAGGTAAGCTATGGAACGTGCAGTCAATCCTAAAACCGGCGAGGTTGTTTTTCTTGTTGGAAACGAATGGGTAAAACCGGGTGGAACTGCCACGAACGAGGACGGGGATACGGCTTATCTTGTCAAAAATCAATGGCAAGTTGTTAAGTCTAGCGTTCCAACTCCAGATGCGCGGCCTTCACTTGGCTCTCCTATGGGAGAAGACTTTGGTTCCGCCATCATGGCGGCAGCAGAGCAGCCTAAGCCTGTTCGTCGCGTGCCAGAGCTGGCCAAAACTCCATCAATTAGCCCTCAACCAAGCGTCACTCCTCCTGGCTCTATTGATGCTCAAGATTATTTGGCCGCTGTAGCCAAACGTAAAGAAGAAAACCCAGATCGCTCCGTGTCAGATGTTGCGGTTGATTCTGGAATCACCTTGCTAAAAATGGCAATTGGTTTGCCAGAAGCCTTTGTTGGGTTGGCCGATATTCCAACAGCCGGTCACATAGGTAAATTTCTTGAAGAGAATGGTTACAAGCCTAAAGAGGCTAAGGCCATTCTTGATACATATCTGTCCGAGGCGCAACAAGCCGCAAACAGAAAAGTAAGCGAAGCAAAAGGCTTTGGTCCGACGCTGGCTGCTGGTCTGCAAAACCCTAGCGTAATTGCATCTTCTGCTGTTGAGTCGTTGGGTCAAATGGTAGGTGGAGCTGGCGTTGCCCGTGGCTTAATGAAAGCTGCACCAGTAGTTGCGCCTTGGTTGGCGGGCGCACTTGGTGAGGGCATTCTTGGGGCTGGCTCTGCCGCAGAACAAATGCGTCAGGGCTCCGAAAGCGGCCTGCTTAGCGGAAAACAATCCTTAGCTGCGCTTGGCTCTGGCGCTGGTACTGCTGCATTTGGTGCGGTAGCTGGACGGCTTGCCAATAGGCTTGGCTTAGATGACGTTGAAACCATGTTGGCCGCTGGAACTACACGCGGACCATCCAAGTCAATTGGCGATTTTGCTAAACGCGCTGGTGCATCAGGCATTTCTGAAGGTGTTTTTGAAGAGATGCCTCAGTCTGCGCAAGAGCAGATGTGGATGAACTACGCCACTGACAAGCCGCTCATGGAGGGCGTGTCAGAGGCCTCCGCTATGGGCTTGTTAACCGGTGCGGCAATGGGTATGGCTGGAACTGGAGCAGGACAAATTCTTGGAAAGAAAGAGCAAACGCCTATCCCATCCGCAGAACAAATGATGCGGGACCGTGGCTTCTTGATCCCTGAGCAAAAACAGACCCTGCCAGAAATTCTTGCTGAACCAGTCGCCACCCCTCCGGAAGCGCCTGCGGCACCCGCTGCCGTAACGCCGCCTCCAGTAGCACCAGTTATTGCAACTCCCACAGAACTTTCCCAGCAACGCGCTGAAGAGCAAAAACGCGTGCTTGATCTTGAGCAAGAAATGGAAGCGCCAACAACTAAAGAAGTTGCTCCAGAAAATGCCGTCTTGGTCGAAGGTGTGGAAACTCCGGCTGCAGAGGGGTCAACTTTAAAGGCTCCCAAAAATGCCGAGCCATCCATTGAGGCTGCGCCAGCCACTCCAGCAGCCCAAGAGGTAACGCCACCCGTTGTAACAAAGCCAGATGAAGATTACGCAAACAAATCTCTTGAGGAGCTTCAGACTTTAAGGGATGCTGCAGATCAAACTAACGATGCCTTGGACATGGCGGCGCTTGAAAAACATTTTGGCCCAGAGGTAGCTGCCGCGTATGGAAATATGAGCCGCAGCCAGCGTAATAAATGGTGGAATCAAAATGCCACGGACGCTATGGAGCAAGACTCCTCTGTATTCAATGGCGTCAATGAAGATTTGCTTGACGAATACATTAAGGCGCAAAATGACTTTGATACAAGCTCTCCTCGCGCATTGGGAAGATCGGTGGGTTTGCTTGCCCGCAATATCAAAGACCGTGGTTTTGTCGGCTCCCCTGATTTTGTTAGATTGAAAAATGCCCTCTCTTACGCGAAGCAGCAAGGCTGGAGTGAGGCGGAAGTTCTTGGCGGCATGCGACAACGCGCAGCCGAATGGGCAGGAGCCGATGCACAAGAGTTGTTTAAGGATTTGTTTAAAGCCAAGCCTACCGAATCCAAGGTAGGTATAGCTGCTCCAGCCAAAGAGGATATTCCTCTTGCTGACGAAGAATTTACTCCATTTGCCGAAGAGGACTTGACCAACGAGCCAATGCCAGAGCGACCAGAAGTTCAAGAGCTTTTGGATAAGCAGGCCCAGGCCAACAAAGATGTTGAAGATTTAGGTAAACGCACAGCAGGCACAAGCTTAATAAAAGTTCTGCAAGGAAGCCTGCAAGACAGCGAGATGTCTGAATTGGGCGGTCGTTCACGCCAGATCGGCAAGAACCCATTTATTTCCCTGGTTGCAAAAAAGGGAAAGCCCGGCTCTTCAATGGAAGATATGGTTGACAGCGGTGCGCTGGACTTGTTCTTGCCAGAAAAAATGCGCCCCAGCCATCCAGCCTACGACAATCAAGAGTCGGCAGCTTACATTCGTGAAAAACTGATTCAAGGCCAGTATTACACTAATGACACTCAGATGGCAATTGACCGCGTCACTGAGGGTATTTGGGACTTAGACAAACTTATCCAAGAGGAGTTATCAATTGATGACATCAACAAAGAAATCCAGCTCGCATTTGATGAGCAAAGAGAGGCTGATCTCAATGCTGAGGAAGCTATCCCCAGCAGTAAGGCTGGAGGTGCTGCAGAGGGCAAAAGAACAGAAGCAACAAATGACGAGCTCGACAAACGAGAAGCCCAGCTTGATCGCGAAGCGCAGTTAAATCAGCGTGAAGCTCGACTGCTTGAGGAGCGTAAGCGATTGGAGGAAGAGCGGCTTAAACTTGAGAGTCCAACCAAAGAAGAGGTTGTTCAGCAAGAAGAGCGCAAAGCAAAAACCGCTGAGCTTGATGTAAAAGAGCAGATTAAAAAAGAATCTGAAGCTGGTGCCGGTCAGTTTGAATTGACACGCGAAGAAGGCCGTCAGGATACCACTGGAAACTTGTTTGAACAACCAGCGGCAGAGCCTGAAGTAATAGAGATCAGCGTTGAACAGGAGCGCAAGGAAGCGTTAGATCAGTTTGCAAAAACTCTTGCCGTCCCAATTCCTGCGTTCCGCGCAACTAGCGCCAATAAAACTCAACTGCTAAGGCCGTCACCATTAAGTGAGCCGTCGTTGCAAGAGATTATTCAAATTGCTTCTGATGCAATTGATCTTGGTTTGCCTCCTGTTGTTCTTGGCAATGTGATTGCTGCAGGCTCAACCAAAATGAAGGCAGGGGGAGTCATGTCAGAACGTGGCTGGCTCATGACTGGATCGCAGTGGAAGGGCCTATCTTCGGCAGGCAAATTACACACACTTATCCATGAGCTTGCACACTCTGTAGATTTTAAAAATGGTTTAATTTCAGGCACGGAAAACTGGGCCAAAGCTAATGCAGAGTTGCAAAATTGGTACACAGAAAGCGTAGTTAAATTTAACCATCCTTTTCGGTATCCATTTGCGCCACAGTACAAAGGCAAAGTTGATTACGAGATGGAATCATTTGCCGAGGCATTTGCTTGCTACTTTACATCGCCCGTGGATTTACAAAAAAACGCGCCAGAGGCATACTCTCAAATTCAAGCCGTAATCGAAAGGATTCAAGATGGATCGCAAAAAGCAAGAGCAGCAGGCGCAAGAGCGACAGACACTGCTGGAATCAAAATTCAGCCTTCCAGAGTTGAAAAAGATACAACAGTTCAACCCAATATTGGCGCAGTCGGCACTGCTGTCGGCGCAGCTACGGGACTCAAAAATCGAGGTTCTGTAAAAGTAAACGCCTCCATTGGCATGAACATCTTCAACCGACGGCCATTAATCAATTGGACAGCGCCCGAGTTCACAAGCAAAGACAAGTTTATCTACGCCGTTCAAAACCGGCAGATTGACACCAAGCGTGTTGTTGACGAGATCACCAAGTCAATTGGTGCAATTGACGACCGCTGGAATCCGTACTTGATGGAAGAGCTGTTCCACGGACGCGCCGCTAAGCAGACCAAAGACTTTTTGGTAAACGAGCTGCGCCCCTTGTTGAAAGAAATGGACAACCTGGGAGTCACCATTCCCCAGTTGGAAGAGTATCTGCACAACAAGCACGCTGAAGAGCGCAACGACCAGGTAGCCAAGGTCAATCCAACCATGCCTGATGGTGGATCAGGAATTGATACGGCTGATGCCCGTGCATATTTGGCAGCGCTGACGCCGGGACAGAAAAATAACTTTGACCAAGTCAACCGAATGGTTAAGGTTATCACCGGCAACACTCGTCAAATGCTTGTTGATAGCGGACTAGAGAGTCAGGACACTATCGACACATGGGAGAAGACCTATGGCGAGTACGTGCCATTGAACCGCGATGATGTGGACTACAGCTCCAATCAAGGCCAATCTGTTGGTCAAGGCTTCAGCGTAAGGGGCGCGTCTTCTAAGCGTGCTGCAGGCTCTTCTCGTAAGGTTGTAGACATCTTGGCAAACATTGCCATGCAACGAGAGCGCACCATTGTGCGTGCGGAAAAGAACCGTGTAGCGACAGCTTTGTACGGGTTGGCGTTGCAAAATGCAAATCCTGGTTTCTGGTTGGCCGTAAACCCTGGCAGCAAGAAAGATTTGCCCGCAGTTATCAATGAGTTGATTCAAATGGGCTTGACTGTACAAGATGCTCGGGGCCTAATGGCTGAGCCCACCCAGACTGTTATTGATCCGAAGACTGGCTTGGTTACTAAGCGCATTAATCCAGTCTTGCGTGGTGCCAACAATGTCATGTCCATGCGGGTCAACGGCAAAGATCGGTTTGTGTTCTTTAACCAGAACAATGAGAGTGCCAACCGGATGGCGACGGCACTCAAGAACCTTGACGCAGATCAGCTTGGCTGGGTTATGAGTAACATGGCAAAGGCCACACGGTTCCTTGCCAGCATCAACACTCAATACAACCCTGTGTTTGGTGTTTACAACTTCTTGCGCGACATGGAAGGCGCAACGCTTCAACTTTCAACCACAGAGCTGGCCGGGAAGCAAAAAGAAGTCATGAAGAATGTCATGCCTGCATTGGCTGGCATTTACTCTCAGTTGCGTGCAGACCACCAGGGTAAGGTGGTGACAGGTCAGTGGTCTAAGTTGTGGGAAGAGTTTCAGCAGCAAGGCGGTCAGACCGGGTTCAGAGATCAATTTAGCCGGGCAGAAGAGCGCAGCAATGCGCTTGAGCGTGAGCTGAAAAAGATGTCTCAAGGCAAAGTTAACAAAGCTAAAGATGCAATATTTAATTGGTTGAGTGACTACAACGAGACAATGGAGAACTCGGTTCGTTTGGCTGCATATAAAGCTGGCTTAGACAATGGACTGAGTAAAGAGAAGGCTGCAAGCTTGGCCAAAAACTTGACGGTAAACTTTAACCGCAAGGGTCAAATTGCCACGCAAGCTGGCGCGTTGTACGCATTCTTTAACTCCGCTGTACAAGGCACGACAAGATTGGCTCAAACCATTACTGGTCCGGCTGGAAAAACAATTTTGGCTGGTGGATTTATTCTTGGAGCAATTCAAGCTGTTGGCTTGGCTGCAATGGGCTTTGGTGATGATGACCCGCCGGAGTTTATCAAGGACAAGAACTTCATCATCCCATTGATGAATGGCAAATACTTGGCAATTCCAATGCCGCTGGGTTACAACGTAATTCCATCGACAGCTCGCATCTTGACTGAAGGTGCAATTGACTTTGCGCAAGGTAAGAAGGTTAACGCGCCTAAGCGCATTGCGCATATGACGGGTTTGCTTTTGGATGCGTTTAACCCAATCGGTAATGCTGGATGGTCAGCTCAGACTTTTACTCCAACGCTGGGCGATCCAGTCGTGGCAATTTTTGAGAACAAAGATTGGACTGGAAAGCCAATTGCCAAGGAAGACTTTAATAAGCTGGACCCTACGCCGGGTTACATGCGAGCCAAAGAAGCCGCTTCAATTTTTGGGAAAAAGATTTCCAAGTTTATAAACTACGCATCCGGCGGAACCAAAGACGTTCCCGGTATTGTGAGTCCAACTCCGGATCAAATTGATTACCTGATTGGGCAGGCAACTGGTGGCATTGGTCGCGAAGTGCTTAAGGCAGCCTCTACAGCACAGGCGCTTAAGACAGGAGAAGATTTGCCTCTTTATAAGATTCCATTGGTGGGCCGCTTCTACGGCGACACCAAGGGCAGCTCTTCTGTGGCCAATCATTTCTACGACAACATCAAAAAGATGAACGAGTATGAAAACACTGTGAAGGGGATGCGGGCTCGTCGCGAGAATGTGCAACAGCTTTACAAAGAAAACCCAGAAGCCAGGGCATATGAGTTTGCCAACGAAGTAGAGCGCGAGGTGCAGAAGCTGCGCAAACTACGTCACTCGCAAGTGGAAAAAGATGCGCCAAGAGAAGCTGTTCAGGCCACGGAAAAACGCATCACTTACCAAATGAACCGCCTAAACAGTAGGATTGAATCTTTGGAGAAAAAACGCTCTTCTGTTGAGAATTGAATGCCAAAGTAAACCCGCTATTTATTTAAAATAAATAGCGGTCCCTCTAAGGTATTCAATTCTCATTAAACAGGGTTTCGATGGTTTTGTTCAGCGCGGATAGCTCATCCATCTTTTGCACTGACCACATGCGTTTTTGCCCGTGGATTCCATTGAGGCTTCCACGGTGGCAATCGGGGCACAATGGCATGGATGTGTACCATTGGCCCTGATTGATTTCGTGGCACTCGCTAGGTCCAGCAACGTCGCAGATCACACAGTTCATTTCCTTGATCCGTGCAATATGCCTACGCTCTGACACCGTAGGAGCCTTCTTATTTTTGCTCTGCATGAGCCCTAATCCACTCTGCTGTTTTAAAAAGAGAGTGCTGAATAGCATTGATGTTTTCTTCCCAGCCGTTAAGGTTGTGATGCAGCAACTTGGACTCCAGTTGTTTGAAGTTTTGTTCTGCCCAGATCAAGTACTCGCTCCAGTCGTTGATTGATTCTTTCATAGTCGCTTATTTCTTTCTGCCATCATGGCTTCGGCTTTATCAAATGCTTCTTTGGCTGTTTCTTTAGGGTGCTGCATGGTGCTGCTGCCCAACAGGGCAAAACCAGCGTACCAGTCCAGCATGGTGATCTCTTGAATGGATGGCTGCTCACGAGGAGCAACCAGCTCTTCAATTCCTTCAGGCTTTTTTGGTCTTGCCATTTGTTTTACCCTTCACGTTTTGCGATACCAGCATTGGACGCAGTTGGCCTTCCAAATAGTTTGCCAAGCTCTGGCCGCCAACTCCGATAACGGTACACCACTGGTCATCATTAAGCGTGCCGATGACGTCGCGGATGGCTTTGTTGTAGCCGCCGTTGAACGAGTCGTCACCTTCGATAATCAAGGTGATGGCGTCGCGCACCAGGGCTGATGCCTTGCGCTCGCCGGCCGCAATCTTGAGCTTCTTGTAAATCTCTTCCGGCAAGTGAACCGAGTACGGGATTAAGCGTTTGTTTTCCATGATCTGTATTCCTGTTGCACAAACTGCAGCTTCTTGGCAGCCTGTTGATTTTCTTTAAGTTCGGAGCGCGACTGAATTTCCAGTTCTTCCTTGAGCCACGCAACGACGGCGGATTCAGTCATCTCAAATATCTGTCCGATGTCCAGCAAATACTGAGCAAACTGAGGGTCACGGCAAAGGATTCCTGCTGCACGTACTGCGTCACGGGAATACTCTGCGTCTCTGTTGATGGGTTGTTCTTCGCCGTTCAGTCTTACCATAACCACTTGATACCTTGCCCCAACAAAATCCCTGAGTAACTCTTCAGGGATCTCATCTGGGTGCATGGATAAGGTAAGTACATAGCCAGTCTTATCCTGCTTGAGGGCAACTTTTACGCCTTCAAACTGGAGTGTTTTCATGCTCTACGGCTTTCCAAGTAATGAATGATGACATCTCTACGGATAACTTCATCACGCAAGAAACCAACATTCACTTCTAGTTGCTCGTAATCACAATAGGATTTAGCCAATGCTTCTTGTAACTTCTGGCAAAGATCTTTGAAGTCCACATTATTTTCTTTTTCATCCCACTCGTTAAGAGTCTTTTGAAACTCAGAAACAGGAGTAACTGTAAGAGCTTTGTTCTTAGATCCTGCTGGACGGCCTCGTTTTTT
>JAULBY010047950.1:0-12278 GCA_032358315.1 Ophiocytium majus
GGGGGCGCGGCGGCGGCGGCAGCGGCGGCTTGCAGCCCCCTGCCTGTGCCTGCTGCTCCTGCGCCTGCGCGCCTGCTTCGGTGGGCGGGGACTGCAGTGGAGAAGGGTTGGATGGGGCGGGTTTTGTGGGAGGGGCGGTTGCGCAGAGGGGGGTCAGCGAGTGGTGGCGGTGATGGGTGGGCGGGCGGGCTGTCGCGCGCGCCGTGGCGTGGGTGTGGTGGCGGTGGCGGGTGGTGTGGCTGCGCCGTGGCAGCAGTGTGTCACACTGCTGCTGCCTCTGCCACGGTGGCTGCTGCCACTGCCCACAGCGATTGGCTGCACATGACCGGCCCGATGGGCTGCAGTCGCAGGGGATGCAAATACCGGTTCGGGGCGCCGAGGGCCAGAGCCCGTTCATACCCAGCCTATGACCACTGTGCGGCATGGCATCGCCCAGTGGACTGCGCTGCCTCCCGCATGCATGACGCACCAGCGTGTCCGCGCCTGACACTACGCCTCAAGACTAGTGATGGGTCACGGCGCATAACGTATTTTATACGTTATACAAAACACGGCGTATTTCTACGCCCAAAAACGCGATGTGCGGTCGTATTTGCCGTATAAATACGTTCATCTGTATACGTTGTATGGCGTGTTTAAATACGTTATACGGCGTACAATGTGAAAACTATACGCTGTGGCCCATCACTACTCAAGGCACCGGCAAGCTATAGATGCCAGCTGCAGCATCCTGCATGACTGCGTGGTGTTTCCCAGTGACAGGCAGCGGCAGGGCTGCTTGACAACCCGCAGCGGTGGCGCGGTGGCGTCGCCAAAGCGGAAGGGCATGCTCTGCGCGCTCTGCTGCAGCCAGCCAAGAGCAGGTCTGCCAACACCAGAGGAGGTGCGGCCGTCCAAGTGCATGCGGACCCTGAGCAGCATGGAAGTGCCTACTAGCGTGATCCCCATCGATGCATGCAAGGCGTGCACCTGCGGCAGCACACGCCGTGACTGATTACTCCAAACACCTATACACACACGTACTCTGGACACAGACAGAGTCGCAGGCTGGCGCGGGCTGGCAGACAGCCTAGCCTCGCAGGTTGACCTCTAGCCCGCCTGCCGCTCAGGCCCACCTGCTTGCTGTTTTTCTTGCTGTTGGCGGTGCACACCTACGGGTTTGTTATACTTCAGCATGTAATGTGTCTGCGCGAGGCCAAGCATGGCCGCCAAGCACGACCCGGGGTTCTTGCATGCTCAGAACAGTAGAGTACAAAAAATACCAAGTTGAACTTGGGGGCGTGCAAGAGCCCATGACATGTATGCCAGCGCGGCCACTGGGTGCCAAGGCCCGTGGAGGCAAATGCATGGCAAAGCATGTGTACGAACGAAGAAAGGGCTAGCGGGTGCCAGCAGGCTACCTACGTCTCGACCTGCCAGGGCGGGTCACCCGCCAGGGAAACCTAAAGTTTAACACCAAGTGGTGTACTTCGAAGTACGTCGAAGTAGTAGTACTTGCACCAGACTATAGGAAACGGCTGCAATCGGCGTTGGCTGGAACAGGCGTGCGTGGACAAACAAAAACCGGTGTGCTAGCGCCATTCAAAAGCAGTACCTAATAATATCCCTCGACTATCACCCTCGGGCGCCAAAATATACACACTGACAGGCTACACAGTACTAGAATCAATTAAAATACTACACGTGTACATACTTTGTCGTGCATTTGATTCATGTCATGGCCGCTAGTGAGCGTGCTGGCATGCATGTGTCATGGGCTCTTGCACGCCCCCAAGTGCAAATAAATAAAACTACTAGTAGGAACATACTTCGAAGTACTTCAAGTATACTTCAAGGGATATCTGAGTAGGCGCAGGTCTTTGCATTGTCCACCCCCTTTGCATGGGTCCGCCCAGGGTGCCGGCCCCTACCGGTGGGGGAGACCTAGAGTTTATTGCTCCTAGATTGAGTTTTCGTATACATGTATGTATATATACTACATAGTTCTTGCATGCATGCGCGCGGGAGCGGGAGAGTCACCTCGTCCTGGACCAGCAAGTACACGTGCGCCGCCCACGTGTACAGCAGCACCACCACCGCGGCGCCAACGCCCAGCCTGCGACAACCAGCAACACGCGGCAGCGCATGCCTGCCTGTCATTCACCAACGTGGCCATGCGCCACGCAGCGCGAATCATGGTGTGTCGCCTGACACGCGCTTGTTGAAGTAGTGTGCCTGCCGTGCATGTTTTTCGGGCATAGGGGCGGCGGCGTGTGTGTGCCGTGTGACGGCTGCCCGTGGCCGCAGGTGTGCGCCAGCCGCACTTTTGTGTAGCCGCGGCGGCAGAAGCTCACCAGCTGCTCATGCTTAAGTTGACTTTTCTTGGGCTCAGCAGTGGCGGCGCGGTGATGGTATAGACGTGCGCACACACGTTACAAAAAGGGTGGGCCTGGCGCTAAAAAAAAAGCCTTACCGCAGCATGTGTGTATGTGGGTATCGGTGCCACCAGGTACACCAGCGAAGTCGTTCAGAGCGGCTGAATTGCACACGGCACTGCAGCATCTGCTGCAGAGTTGACAATGCCCAGCTCTTTCTTGGACTCTCTGCATGTCGCAAGTGAGCAGGCTGTGCTGTGTAACAGCTCTGAAACCTGATATGCTCTTGCTGCTGCTGCTGCTAACAAGAACAAACGCGCAGTGTGCACCGCTGCTGCTGCCGCACCTGATGAATTGCCTCTTGCGCTTGGTAAGCCTCCGCTGCTGCTTCACAGCGGAGTGGGCAGCGCTCCGGTGACGGGCCCCACTCTCGATGTCCCCGATGACGCCGCTGAACTGGGAAAACTTGGGGCCATTATTGGAGCTGGGGCGCCTTTGAGTCTTGGTACCATCCCCATTCATCATGCCCCCCAGCCCCTGCCCACACCAGGGCTATCGCTGACACCGCACAACCATAGCAGTAGCTGCAGCAGCAGGGGGGAGACCAGCCCCTGGGCGGGTCTGAAGCCTCTGAACAGCGACACTTGCACGCAGCAACGTGCTGCTGCTGTCGAACTCCGACGGCTGCGGTGCCAGTGCGTCACTCCTGCGATTGGTCCGGCGTCGCTTCCAGCTGCAATCCGTTGCCGCCCGCCACCAGCAGCGCACCCGGGACTGGATTCCACACCGGCTGCCTCAACAGATGCAACAGTGCCGCGCCTATGCGCCCTCCTTTCGCCGCCGTTGGGCCAGTGCGCCCCTTGCGCCTTGCAATTCTTTCCCTCCATGTCACTGCCTGCCGGCACGCGCGTGCATGCACATGACATGACATGAACGATGTGCATGTGCAGTGACATAATGCAGTGCCACTGGCATGTACAGCAAGCTGAAGCTGCTGACAAAGCTATCCCTGCTACCACATGCAGGCACCCGGCTGCATGCACTGCAGTGGCACAACCACTGCGGTCAGGTCCCGCAGAACACACCCATGGCAGTCGCATCGCAGTGTTGCCCTGGTGCAGAATTTGATAGGGCACCGGCACCGCCACAAAATGCAACCACTGGCTTCCCAGACCAGTCTGACGGCTCCCTCGAGCTGTCACTAACATGAAGACACCTACAACGGCACGTGTTGTGTGTTCGCACGGCACCTCCTGGTGCAACCGTACGGTGCTGGCGGGCGGCGGTGCACACAACAGCCCTGTCCGCCAAGCTGCAGTGTGTCTACCTGAAGACGTCACTGGTCACCCCCCATAGGGAGAACACACATGCACAGGCGCACGCACCGCAGTGGTGGCTGACACTCCCTCTCAATCAGTCGCCGCCCTCTGCGCGCCTGCCCCCCACCATGGCAGGGGGAAAAAAAGCGCGCACCCATGCCACCATGCCGTGGCTGCGCGCCCGCGCTGCTGCCACAGATGCATGTACACAGTTATGTACACGAGCTGTGCAGGGCAGCGTCGTCAGTCACTAGCAGCGGCAGGCGCCTTGCGCCGTGTGCCCACGGCGCCCAGCAGCCGCAGCAGCGCCTCACCAAGTGCGCGCGAATGCTCAGCAGACACTCAGCAGCTCCGCCACACACACGCACCCCAAAGCCCCCCCCTTAACACCAATCTCACTTACGGAGTGAGCCCGCCTTCCCCGCTACCCTCGCCGCCGCCGCCGCTGCCCCCACCGCCACCGCTGCCGCCACCGCCACCGCCGCCACCGCCGCCACCGCTGCCACCACCGCCACCAGCGTCCGCAGCGCCCGCCACCTCTATCGGTATGTCTGGCATGGCCTTGCGCAGGCGCCGAAACAGCTCCGAGCGTCCCTCGTCGCCTTGCAGCGCCGCCTGGGCCACCGCGTCGCGCGCCGCCGCGTCCGCCGCCCCCTGCGCCCGCGCCTGAGCCTCGCGCTGCTGCCCCTCCCACAGGGCTTTCGCCGCCGCACGCCGCGCGTGCTGGGGGTAGTCCCTGCGGGGTTGCCGACCCAGCGCAGCGTGTGGGGGGGCGCGGGTCATGCCTGGTAACGGAGCTGCCATATGGAACTTGACAAGTACCTTTGCCGCCAAGTACTTCGAAGTATACTTTATAAATGAAATACGTAGTACCTGGTACTTCAGAAGTATGTCAAGTAGAAGTATGTATTACACCTTTAAAATACTACCACTTCATACTTCAGCAGTAAGGTACACGTGCCATACTTTTTTCTTGAAATACTCGTAGTACGTGTGTACTTCTAGCACAGGAAGTAATTCAACTTTGAGGTGCTCAGGCAGCCGTGCGGTGGTGGGTGGCACCGTCGGCTGGCGCGCGCTTGTGTGCTGGGGAGGGGGGGCGGAGGCGCAAAGACTCTCATGTGCATGCCAGAATGACTGCTCGAAGCATGCGCTGCCTGGGGCACGTGAGCATTTGCGGAGTGCCGAGCAGGGAGCACCAGCGGTAGCCAGGGAAAGGGGGGACGTGCCACAGCTACCAGCTTGCAGCGTGTGCGCCGGCCCGCCCGGGCCAGAGGACGGTGCCGTGCCAGCAACACAGCCCGCCTGCGGCTGCGGCAGCCATCCGCCAGCTGTGGCCCACAGTCTCCAGCACAGCAGCAGCCCTCCTGCTCAGCAGCACAGCACGCTATTGAACAACTTCACACGCACCTCAGGTCCTCGCCCGCGCTGACACGTGCCATATCCAGAGGAGCGTCACCCTCCAGCAGCCTGTCCCACCACTCATGCCCCCTCCCGCCACCGCCGCCGCTGCCACCGCCACCGCCATCATCACCATCACCACCAGGCAGCTCCTTGGTGAGGTGCAGGCACACGAGCCCCGGGCTCTCCAGCATCCACAGCGAGTCGCCGGCGTCGATGGGGCGCGCCAGGTTGCCGCTGAGCACCGCGGCACCTGGCGGCGCTGCGGTGGCTACGGAGACGTGCGTGCGGCGCAGCGAGACGCGCAGGTCCCGGGCGCGTGCCTGCGGCGGCACGCGCACAAACAGACGGACCTGTGGCAGCCCCCCCCCCACGGCCCAGCAGGCGGGTGCAGGTGTGGTGGCTGAGATGAGCGGCACTGGGTGGGTGGTGTAGAGTGGGTGCACGTGGGGTGTGTGACGGCTGTGCCAGCGGTTTTGCAATGGCGCATTGTGTACAGCACTGCGGGTGGAGTGTCGGTTGGCCGCCCAAAGCCATGTGTAGCGACATCACGCATACCGGTGCGCGCCGACTGTCGCACCCCTGTGGCGACTGCGTACCGTCATGCCACGTGTGGGCCGGTCACTGACTGCCCCCCCCCACCCCCCACTGTGATCGCTTGGCGCTGACCAGGCGCCGAGCAGTGCCCTGCTTGGCATGCTGACCTCTGTTCGCACGCAACAAGGCTCTGCTAGAGCACGCGCACTGTGGGTGGGTGTGGGCCACGCCACTGCAGGCGCCAGTGGTGCGGGCGCGCCGCCTCAGGGGGCAGCGCTGTTGTCACTCCAGTGTAACTGGCATTGAAGGTGCGCCCACGCTCAGCCCAACGCCAGCAGCGTGGCAACAGCGTCCCTTACACAGCTCGTGTCTGTCAGCCGTGCCGGCAGCCGCAATCACCGTAGACAAGGCCTGCACAGCTCTGCGAGAGCCGCCAGCCGGCGCGCGCGCACTGCACCGCCTCAGCACTGGATGAAGCACGCGGAAAGGGCGCACGCAGCACACGCGCGCAGTGCGCGCCGCTCTCACCTCATACAGTGTCTGCCCCCACCAGTAGCTGCCGCCCAGCCCCACCGCGCCGTTCTCCGTCATGGCTGCCACGTCATAAACCGGCTCCGGCGCCTGTTCAGCAGCAGCTGGCACGTGCTCAGCAGCACCTGGTGCGTGCTCAGCAGCAGCTGGTACGCGCTCAGCAGCCCCCTGCTCCGCAGCACCAGTGGCCGCCGCCGTTGCTGCTGGCCCACCGCGCTCCACCGGCGCAGCCGCTGGCTGCTGTGGCGGCAACGACACACCCGCCTTCACATGCGATCCTGCCACAACCGTCCCTGCTGCCGTGGCAGCGCCACCCGCCACCGCCTCGTTCGCATTCGCCGTGTGTTGCGACCTTATAGCCGTTGCAGCTCCGGCAGCCACAGCTGCGGCCGCAGCCGGCGCAGCAGCTTCACCACCTCCTGCCGCTGCTTTTGTGGCGTCCGTGGCGGCAGCGGCGGCGGCGGTGGCGGCGGCAGCGGCGGCGCGGAGGTGCAGGGCCCGGATGGCGGCATCCCGCGGGCGCGCGCACAGCGCCGCCGCGGCGTCCCTCTCCGCTGCCGCCGCCGCTCCCAGCTTCAGACGCGCCTGAGCACGCCGGAAGAGCGCCTTGGCGGCCTGCCCCACCGCGGCGCTGTCAACGCCGGTGAAGTCGGCGAGGGGGGGGGGGGACGGCGGCGGCGCCGTGGCGGCGGCGGCGCGTGCGCGCTGCGCGGCTTGTGCAGCGGCACCTGTTGCCAGCGCCTGTGTGGATTATGTGGAGGCAGTGCGATTGCGTTGGGGGGGGGAGGGGCGGTGAGATTGCAGGGGTGTGTGGGCAGTGCGGGCTGCAGCAGACGCTGGGGCAGTGGGCACAGGTCACAAACGGGAAGTTGGCGCAGCAGCAGCGGCTGCCGTTGTTTTGTGCAGGATGCCTGCGGGTGGCCTCCTCGTGGGAGCTCACCTCGTCGCAGCAGCGCACCACTGGCTCCCATTCCTCCAGAAGTAGGTTGGCAGCTGCCAGGTTCAGAAACAGGGCCAGTTGCAGGCCCTCCTGCTCACTCCCAAGCTCAGCTGCCTCCTCCAGCTGCTGCTCGCCACCGGTCTCGCTGGTACCAGCATCAGCACCAGCAGCAGAGCCCTGTTCCAGCTGCTCTCTGGCTGCCAGCGAGTGCTGAAGGCCAATGGCGTACCAATGGGCGGCGGTGGTGGCGCACTCAGTGCCGGCCTGGCTGGGCAGCAGCAGCCGTGCCCTGGTCAACTCGCTGTTGCCGCTGTCCTTGCACTTGGCAGCCAGGGTCAGCAGGGCTCGGGGGTCGGTGGTGTCCGCGGAGGCTGCTGCGGTGAGTGCGGCCTCAGAGGCTGCAGCTGCGGCCTCCACATGGCCGCCGCCAACCATTACTGGCGGTGCAGCAGAAAGAGTTGGAGGTTTGCAGCCAACTGTAGTGCATGATGACAACCGTCAAAAACGTCACACACGTACGCGTGCAGACGTGCGTGGCGACGACGTCGCAAGGCAAGGTGAACTGGCGCATGCATTGCGCTGCAATTTGCGCACGCATCGGCGCGCGCATCGCATTGCCTGTGCACACACACAAGAGCAGGTGCTTCCAGGCGGCACACGACCATGCGGCCAGGACTGCGCCCCCTACTGCTGGCTGCCAATGCTGCGGCGCACAGGTGCACCAGCAGCACCGCTGCAACAGCGACTCCCCGTATGCCTCACCTGATGGCGCTGCCTCGATTGGTCGGAGGCGGCTACTGCTGCGGCAGCAGCGGGGGCTGGAGACTGGGTGGCGGCAGGAGGCTGTTCAGCGCGGACATGAGCGGCATATCCACGATGGATGGTGCTCCTGAGCCTCTGCCCGTTCAGGAGGGGCGCTTCAACAGCGTCACTGTGGACGTCGGTGAGAGTCGCCAACTTCAACTCGTGGAGGAGACACCGTAGTAAAAAAGCAGCTGGTGGCGGTAGGGTGGCACTGTCAACAGCAGCAGCATCAGTATTATCGCCTGTGGTGTCATCATCATGAGCAACGGTGGCAGCGCGCACCAGCAGCGGCGCCTAAACTTACGCAGGAGCAGCAACACTCCCCGCACCAGCGGTGTGGTGCAGCACACCTTCGCCTCGACAGAGGTCCCCTATTGTACCAACTTGTAAAAAATGACCATAAATGACTGTGGGCAGATACGTAGCTCTAATAGTGCCGAATGCCACTTCGAAAACCAAAGCGGGTTCGTAAGATGACCGCCAGGCAGAGTGCCATAGGAGCCACCACCGCCGGACCACAACGGGAGGCGAGCGGGGGGTCCGAGTGGGCAGGCCGGCCCGCCATAGGATATACAGCCGTCTGGAGTCCCTACCTCATAGCTGCATATTTGCGCCACATGGTTTGTGTGGAGTGACAGTGGCTGTAGCCCGTTTCATGCGTGCAGCTTGCCCCTGCCTAGGGTTGGGGAGGGCATTACATGCACATATACTACTAGTAGTACATGCATACTGAAGTGCTATTGATGTTGCATTCGTGGGCATGCAAAGAGCCCAGGCCGCCCATGCCGGCATGCAGCGATGGCCATGCGTGGCCCGCACAGACACAGTCACAACCTTGCACTGTCAACAGCGATTGGTGCAGCGAACAGGCAGGCCTGAGCGGGCGGCAGTAGTACCAGTACCATATGATTTACTTGAAGTACTTGAAGTATGTGCCTTGTCTATAGACGTCGTTGCATGCTGCTCAGCATCACTCCCAGGTTGTCCATACACCTGCCCCCAACCCCCCAGAAAAACAACTGTGAATGCCCGCGCGGAGGACACCGCCGACTGTGCAGCCCAACCTGCTGTGATGCTGAGCGCAGCAACTCCTCTCCTGCTCAGCAGTAGCCCCCCCCCCCCCGCAAAAAAAACACTGGGAAAGAAAGTCTGCATGGAGGACTTTGCGGCCCAACCTGCTTTGACGCTGAGCGCACAACTCCTCTCCTGCTCAGCACTACCCCCCCCAACCCCCCCCCCGACAACAAAAACACGCAGGCAAGGTCCGCGCGGAGGACACAGCCGACTTTGCTGCCACGCTCTTTGATCCAGAGCACAACAACAATGCTGCTTTGAGCACCACACCTCCTTTCTTGCTCAGCAGCAGCCCCCCCCCCAACCCCCCAATTCCCCCCCCAAAAAAAAACACCAAAAAGCAGGGAAGGTCCGTGCGAAGGACACTGCAAACTTTGCCCTTTGCGCCCATGCCGCTGTGATGCTGAGCACAACACCTCCTCTCCTGCTCAGCACCCCCCCCAACTTCCCCCCCCCACACGCACACACACAAAAAAACAAAACAGGGAAGGTCCGTGCGGAGGACACGGCAGAATTTGCGGCCAAGCTCGCGGAGACGGTCGTGCACGCGCGCGCGCGCCAGCGGTCCGCGCTCTGGCTCAAGGTGCCCCTGGAGCTGGCGCACTACCTGCCGGTGGCGGCGCGCCTGGGGTTCCGCGCGCACCACACGCGCGACGACGCGGTGCTCATGGTCGTGTGGCTGCTGGCGGGCGTGCCGGACAAGGTGCCGCCGTTCGCGACGCACCACGTGGGCGTCGCGGGGTGCGTGGTCAACGCCGCGGGCGAGGTGAGGGCGGCAGCGTTGCTATATTATTGTATTGTCTTATACTTCAGAAGTACAAGTGGTTATATGTGTACATGCGCAAGTACATGTGTTTGTATACATTGTACTGTACACACACATACCATGTGCTGGCGGGCGTTCCGGACAAGGTGGCCGCCGTTTGCGACGCACCACGTGGGCGCCGCGGGGCGTGTGGTGAACGCCGCGGGCGAGGTGAGGGGAGCGGCGCGCAGCGCACCAGCAGCAACATTATGGCATGTTATCTTGTACTTTGCGAAGTAAATACTTTGAAGTACTAATGGTTAGATGTATGTACATGCACAAGTACCTGTGTATGCATGGATATGCGCATGTACCGTGTGCTGGCGGGCGGGCCGGACAAGGTGCCACCGTTTGCGGCGCACCACCGCACTGGTGCAGTGCAGCACTCTTGCAGTGCCTGGTGGCGCAGCGGCGGCGGCTTGGCGCCTGGCGGGACAGCACCACCCACGGACCTGAACAGCTGCCACTCTCTCTGTGTGCTGCCGCCGCCGTCACCGCCAGCCACGCCACTTGGCGACGCACGCCGCACCCGCACTGCCACAGCCACACGCATGCGCAGCTTCACCATTGCAAGCCCGCCCGCCCCGCCCCCTCTTCCCCCTTCCCCCCCCCCCCCTAGGTGCTTGTGGTGAAGGAGAACGGGCCGCGCGCCGCCTGGAAATTTCCGGGGGGCCTCGCGGACGTGGGCGAGGACATTGGCGCGGCGGCTTCGCGCGAGGTGTGGGAGGAGACAGGCATCTCCAGCGACTTTCGCGGCGTGCTCGCCTTCCGCCAGCAGCACGACGCGCAGTTTGGCAACTCAGACCTGTACTTCATCTGCCGCATGGCGCCCCGCAAGCGCGACGGGGGCGGGGGGGGGGAGGGGGGCGAGCTGACCCCGTGCGCTCACGAAATTGCGGAGGCGCGCTGGATGCCGCTCGCGGAGTTTGCGGCGCAGAACCGGCACCCTATGATGGCGGTCGCGGCGCGCATGCTGCTGGAGGGCGCGGAGCGCTGCGAGCTGCGCGGGGAGACGCTCGCGTCGCTGCACGTGGCGCGCCCCCCCTACTCGCTGTACTACCACCACGCGTCGCTGCCGCCGCCGGCTGCCACCGCGGCGGCGGCGGCGGCGGCGGCGGCGCAAGCGGAGGCGGACGGGCGGGCGCGGGCGCAGCCATGACGTTGCAGGGCGGGGGCGCCACCGCCTAGGCGGCGTCGTTGTAGAGGCGTACACAGCCCCGCCCCCCCCCCCCGTGGCCTGTTCGACGTAAGTTGCGCTGCGGTAGCAAACACGATCGGTTTTTGTTGTTGTTGTGCTGGCGTGCTGGCGCGCGCCGCGCCGTGGTGCAGCGCTGTGTGCTTGTTGCAAGTGGCGTGAGTGTCTGTTGTGCTGCGGGTTGTGCGTTGCACGCTGGCGGCGCTCACGCGTGTGGCGCTCATGCTTGTGGTGCGGCACAGTGTGTGTTCTGTTGTGCATGAACGGCGAGCGTAACAGCGGGGCAAGCGGCCATGCGGCGGGGAAGCTGACGACCACGCAAGCATGGCGCATTGCGTGCTCCACAGTGTGAGGCAGGGACTCCAGACTGCGGCCCATGCTACGGCGGGCGGGCCTGCTCACTTGGACGTCCCGCATGCCTCTTGACCTGGTAGGCAGCTCCCGTTGTGGTGCCCCTGGTGGTGGTGGCTCCCCGTTGCGGTGTGTGCAGCAAAACATGCAAGCAAGGAAGTGCGCAGCTACGGCTCCAAGTGCTTGTACCACAGCCCCAAGAATTCCAACTTGTTAGAGTCATGGCACGGGACTGGCAGAGCTCACAGGGGGCCCTGATGCCGCCTTTTGGCCGTCGCACGGAATTGTGGAAGGCAACATGGCACTCTGAAAGAGTTCAGGGAAGGGTCCTAGCGCCATCACATGCCACCCACAGTGAAAGGGTTTGAAAAAGTGCCGCCATGCCGCGAGAGATGGCAGAAAGGGGCCCTCAATGCTACCTCCGGCCGCCGCACGGCATGCACGCCACCCAACACCAGCAAGAGCAAAGCAAGGGGGCAAGCGAGAGAGTGCTGGCGGTGGTGCTGCAGAGCGCGCCAGTCCTATTGCAAGACATGTCCGTTCGTACAGTACGTGGGGCATAACTATACAGTGTATATATATGTATGGGGTGCCAGCATGGGCAAAGCAGCAAACACGACCGCAGAACCTGAGACGCGCCAGCTGCAGCGGCGCCCGCCGCAGCGCTGCCAACTAGCAGCGCCGCCGCACACAAGCGCCACTGTGTCACAGCCACTGCCGCCAACAGCGCGTGGGCGTCCACGGCGCCGAGCGCACATCGTCAGACATGCCAGTGCCACCGCTGTCACCACTGCGCATTTCCCAATGCCTGCGCGTGCAAGAGAGAGAGCGGCGTCACCGCTCCTCCATGCGCACCACGTAGCGCCGCGTCAGCGCGCGCGGCCGCCACGCGGGCATCAGGTGCGAGTGCGGCGGCGCCCCCTCCTCCGCCTCCGCCGCCGCCGCCACCGCCGCCGCCACCGCCGCC
>JAULBY010047961.1:0-12277 GCA_032358315.1 Ophiocytium majus
GGGCAGGGGAGGGGGCGAGGGGGGGGGGCAGGGGAGGAAGGGAGGGGCGGGGGGCAGGGGAGGGTTGTTGGATGTTGCTGTCACGGTGGCAGCGGCTGGCAGACAGCGCAGGGGAGGCGAAGGTGCAGCAGGTGTTGCAGCGGCAGCAGCAGTAGTGCGCAGCAGCGCCAGCACCAGCAGCACAAGCGCGGCGAGGCGAGCAGCGGCAGTTTTTGCAAGCACCAGCTGAGCGCAGGCCGGCAAGGTGCAAGAAACGTACCTAGCATGTTGCTAAGCGCAGCTACTGCTGTGGCTGGGGCAGAATGTGGGGTGGTAATGCACCCAGGTGGTCAAAGCCGAGTTGCCCGTACCCTGCACGCACTGGTGCCATCAAGTATTACTTAGTATATCATCATCAGGTACTACCTAGTACCACATCGTCAAGTATGACTTCGTATAACATCCACAAGTATTACTTGGTACAACCTGGAGCGCGGCCTGATGAAATCTCAGAGCGCACTACAAGGCTTGCTGCTTACTTGGATGATGCAGCCAGACCTTTGTGCAGGCCTAAAGTGCCAGCAGCAGCAGTTGCAGCAGCAGCAACACAGGGAGAACAAGCAGCAGCAACTTTCTCACTCACCCCCTTCTTCTGGTACACCATGATGCCGAATGCCGCCGTCACCAGACCCTCGTTCCGTCCTGTGCCACCTCCTGCACTAGCGTTGCTGTTGTAGCTGCTGTTGGCTTCGGCGACGCGACCCAAACCCTCGCTGTCGCCCCTCATACTGTGGAGCATACTGCTTTCGCCCCCTGCTGGGCCGCGTGAAGAGGCGCAAGTGGCACGTTGCAGCCTACGGTCACAACAGCCCTGCCACTGACTGCGGCCACCGGCATGTCTCAGCACATACTTCGAAGTATGCTATAGCATACGCAAGGCAGCCAGCTGCAGCCGAGGCTGGCGTCATAATGATGCATGCGTACATATACGTCTGAAGTAGTATATACACAACCCTGACCCAATAGTACCCCCCACACACCTATTCAAACATGTGAGAGACACCAGCATGCTAGCCGTGTACGCACAAATTCCGGTAGGTGTTGCCTCGGTTCCTTGGGGCTGTGCCCCAGTGTGGTGCACACAACCTCCTGTACTAGAGGTAAAAGATGCCGCTGAGGTGTGCATGTGTTGCCACCGTACATCACCCAGCCAATGCCGGCACGCAAACACTTGCACGTGCACATGTACATGCTCTGCTGTAGTTTAAAGCTCGTAGTGTAGGTGTGCGGATCCTGAGTTAATGTGTGCTGCTACTACACTAGTAGTAGTAGTGTACTTTTGAAGTATACTGCAGCACTATGGTTGTGAAGGCAGCCACGCCAGCTGTGGCCTCGACCATGAGAGCTGGCCTCTCTAATCAGTGTCAGCCGGGATACAATCCTACCTCGAAGTATGAACATGTACTACCCGTGAGCAGAGAAAGGGTGCCTGATGAAGTGCAAGCTGTGGCACCTTCCGCCTTGAAAAGCGCTGCTGCACCTTCCCAAGGTACACAGGTCCCCACGCAAACAGAAACTATGTGCAGCAGGTACACCACTCGTTTACAATAGCAATGTGAATGAAAATTTTGGAGTCATGGTGAAGTTTATGCTGACCTGTAACCATGGACGGCTGGAGATCCAGCTCTATGCCGTCCGCAAAATCCGTCCTCGCTGCAACGATATGCGCATCCGTCAGGGCATCCAGCCCCTTGCCCCCCCCCCTGAGGCTGGGTGCACCGGAGTGCACACCGAGCCTGTTGCAATTGTCCAGTAGAGTGACGTCGGGTGTGTCCTGGCCGAGGCAGCAGCGCGCCAGGGCTGCGAGCACTGCTGCCAGCGAAATCCCTGCTCGTGGCATCATCTCTGTTGTGAAAGCCGCTGCACTGCACCACCCAGCGTGTGGGGGGGCTGCTGCTGCAGGGACGCCCGACCGTTGCCGTGGGTGGAGCTCGTCGTGACGACAGCTTGCGTGAGGCTGCAGGCACTGCTCCTCATGAATGGAATGCACCCCAGCTGATGAGAGAGTCGACAACTCACAGGCGCTGCAGCGCTGCTGCTGCGTGCGGCATCGCAGGTTCTATTCTTCGCGCGGTTGAACGTGCACCGGTACCACTTTGGCAACGGTGACGACAGTAACGGCACCCCACTGCTCAGCACATTCTCCCACACGCAGGGCTGAGGGGGGGTGGGCACACGCAACAACTCGTTGGTGCACTCACGGTGTGGAGGCATGCGTGCTGGCGCTGCTCTTCAGCTGGCGAGAGGCGTGGGTGAAGCATTGAGAACTCGGCAATGCAGCTGCTGGCGCGCAGGGAAGGGCAGAGGCACAGCATGCAAGGTGAGAGCCAACAGGAAACAATTGCAACAAAGCGCACACTATTCGCGCGTGCGAACCTCTGAATGTGACAAGCCGTCCGGCGGACCGGCGGTGTGGGCCTGCTGCTGGCGCCACCGCACCTGATGGCCTGCGGCGCCCTCCAGGTGCCATGGCGCTGTCTCAAAATGGTGCCAAACGGTGTCAAATTGGTGCCAAAAATCGACCTCTCGCATCTTTACTGCAACGGTTTTTGCTCACTTTTTTTTTCTCAGGATTTCCAGCCCAGCCTGGAGCTTTCCCTGTCCCAACTCTCACCTGGGCACCGGTGGTGTTTACCGTGTCGCAAGAGGGCTTGATGGCTATCGATGACTGGTCTGTTTAGAGGACGAGGCACTCACGGGAGCGGTCCACACCAGCGTGCCCCAGCTGAGCAGCACCGCGTTGTCGACGCGCTCCAACAGCTCGATGACAGCCGCTGCGGATGCGGCGGCATCCGGCGCTGACCCCATCTTTATGAGGCCAACTGTTCTAAATATAGTAAGTAGGAACAAAAAAAGGCGCGTGACCAAAAACGGCTGGCCAGAAAAGCCTACACCCACCAGCAGCAACAACGGCGGCCAGCACATGCTGCTGCTGCGACTGTGCTGGGCGCGCACCAGCACAGGCAAGGGGCATATGGCGGCGTAGGCCCGCCCGTGGCGCCTGGCCTGCTGCCACTTAGGAGGTTGGTGCTTTCTAGCCAGCGTCAGAGCCATTCCATTCGGGCCAAAAAGGTGCCGCTTTTTTGGCCGGCGTTTGGCCAATCAGGAAGGTGCAGTTTCCTCAGTGGCGGCACGCTAGCCAGCACGAGGGGAGCACGGCGGCAGGGCAGCGCCCTTTGCATGCTACTACAGGCCTCTCATAGCTACTGGCGCTCCCCAGCCCGCCCTGTGTGCCGAGACCTGGAGGCAAACGTGGTTGCGGATTTTCCGGCCAGCCTTTCTGGGCTTGCGCCATGCTGGTTACTATAACAGGCGGCCTAACCAGTCCTCAAAGAAGCATCTTGGGCCGAGAAAATCGCTAAGACGGGGTACTGCTGAATGAGAACCCCAGTCTTTTTAAAGCAGTTACGCCAGACCCCAAATTTATGCTACTAGACAGGGGGTCTTACTCAGCGGCACCTACAGTATGCGCACGCAGTGCATGTGACGGCTACTGCATTCACAACATGTCTCATGAGTCACGACAGTCACCCAGACAGGTTACCTTCTGTGAAAGTTAAGGAACCTGCCCCACTGTCATGCATCATTTTCACACTGATTCATGCTTGCAACAGCAGCTGCCCATACTTGAATGAGCCGCGACCGCACGGTTAGCGAGCATGCTGCGTTGAAGGGCTAGCATGCCAACATAAGCGTTTGGATGCCTCCCATACTCGCTCATAGTGGCACTGGCCCCTGCGACGAGGGTGTGTGGGCTGCTGTGGCGCTTGCTGGTGCTGCTGCCGTGCTTGAAATGAGCCCCCAGCTCAACATTAGCGCATTCTGCGTGATGAAAAAGCCTGGCACAGTTGGATTACTGCAACCACGAGCAGAACGATGATTGCGCCCTCCCTGGGGCGGGCTTTTTGTACGTCGTTGTAATATACATACACGGGAATACCTACCGTACCTGAGTGGTCTGCGCTTAAAGTTTCTTGGAGCTGGGTGCACTGTAGTTGTGAACGTGGGCCTGCCTATGGCAGCACCCTCAGCCAAATTTTTGCGGCATCGCACAAGTAAGCTTTGTTGGTGATCAATCTCTGCAGCATCCTTACCCTTCAAGGGTACTGCAAGTCCTGGCTGCCCAGACCCCCACAGCTGCTCGCTGACTTGCACAAAATGAGTATTCTCACCCCCCTCACACAGATCTGCTCCGACGTACTTCTAAGTAAAATGTTTGCCCAGTCGACTACTTCGAGGTTTCTTAGTCCAGGGTCAATGCCAGTGGCTAATTTTTGGCAATCGATGACTACCGCTAGTAGTCGTCACTGCAGCTGCTGCTGACATCAAACAGGTGCAGCCTGCCAGCCTGAGGGTTGTCATTGTGTCCGTGGGTGTGTATGGGTTTGAGCAGTTGAGGCGCCTGCAAGTCTGACACTACACATGCAGTGCCAAGTTCAACTGTGGCAGTTCTGGTACTAGCAGTCCTTCCGGCTGGTGGCACAGGTGCTGGTACTCTGCTGCGGCAGCCGCTGCCCCTTCCTTCAATCGCCCAGTCCGGAACCTGAGGCCACCTGTGCATGCTCGCCAGCATGAACACTTGAAGTATTTTTATTGTACACACATAGCCCAGGAATTCAAATGCTATCACTCGGCCATGTGTGGCAACTGCTGTGGTGCCTGCATCACCACTCGTCCGGCACATGCACACTGTCAGACGGTTGTACACATGTGAATGCAGGCACGGTGCATTCGAAATAGACCCTAGACAGATGAAACCCGAGTGCAGGGTACCACACCACTACCTAGTGCACTCTGACCTTCCCTTCCCATGTCCTATGTTTCTGGCATGCTGCTGGCTATGCTCAGTGGCGTTGCTTGACAGATGCGGTCTGCTGCCTTTTTCTGTTGCTGCCTGTGGTGTGCCTCACAGATGTGTGGGCAGACATACTGCGGCGCTTTGTGGGGGTCAACCAGTACCTGCACGTCGCAAGTGTCTGTCACCAGTGGAGAAACATGTACACCGCGGCACACCCCAAGGAGACCAGCATATATAGCGTTTGTCGGCCTTGCCGCACCCGCGCCCACCTCCTGGCGCCACCGACAAGTAAGCCTTTGCTGTTGTGTTACTCAGAAGCATCCCTAGCCCTTAAGGGTACTCACCGGCGCGTGTAGGGTGTGGGCCACTGGTTCTGACCAAGTGGATAGATCACCACACAGGCTTCCGCCTGGCTTTCTGCCCCAGCCACGGGAGTACCTGGGCTCAGTCACCTTTTTGGTTTCTTTCATATATATATATGTATATATATACCCTAGCATGTACTATGGCCGACAGCGCACGCACAGTTTGCTAATTTGTCGGCACAATGTGTGGGAGGCACCCAATGAGCGCCTACTCCACAACAACACGGTACTCACAGTTGGGCAGCGGCGGGCGTAGCGCACAAGGCGTCCAAGCAAACGTCAGCGGCACACCGCAACCCTAAGTCCCCTGCCTAACATGCCCTAGCATTTGCTGTACTTTTACTGAAGCAGCTGACAA
Source organism: Ophiocytium majus (assembly GCA_032358315.1). NCBI lineage: Eukaryota > Xanthophyceae > Mischococcales > Ophiocytiaceae > Ophiocytium > Ophiocytium majus. Next base: position 5,561 of record JAULBY010047961.1, read on the forward strand.
CGCACACAACGTTTGTTAAGTCGGGGGCACAACGCGTGCGATGCACCCGATATGGGCGCCTACTTTAGGTAACACGGGAAGTACTTCAGATGTACTTCGAAACAAAGACGGTACTCACAGTGGAGCCGCGACGGCCGGAGCACACAGAGCCTCCATGTCAATGTCGGCGGCGCGATGGGGGTCCCCCGCCTTTATCCAGCACGCAGCGGCGTTGGCGGCGGCATACAGTCAAAGTTGAAGTTTGTGTACTTCTAGTATGCTACTTCAAGTACTTCAGGTGTATGGAGTCCTGCGCTACACCGTCTACCCACAGCCGGCACACCCATGCTTTTATTTTTATTTTATTATATGTATCCGGTATATATATTTTAACAGCTGGCTCACTCACAGTTCTGCAGCGGCGGGCATAGCGCTCAGGGCTTCCAAGCATATGTCCGCGGCGCGGCGGGGGTCCCCCGCCTTGATCCAGCACGCAGCAGCGTTTGCGGCGGCATCCGCTGCGCTGCAGCCGCCGCCGTCACCGCCTCCTCTCTGCTGCCGGTGGTGGTGGTGGTGATGTGGCTGCGGGCTCCGCTGCTGCTGAGCGCACAACTGGTCCTCCTGCTGCTGGCTAGTCGGGTGTTGCTGCTGTAGCAGGAACTGAGCGTGTTCAAAGGCTCGAGCGGCTTCGCTGTGCCTGCAGATGGCAGGGAGTGAGTGAGAGCAATCAAAATCACACTTCCATTTCGAAGTACTGGTGACAGAAATCTACCAGTAGGTGAAGTAAAGGCTGCTAAGCCCAAATGCTGCCATGGCTGGGGCGAAAATGCCAGGCCAGGCCGAAGCCTGTGGGGTGATTTGTCCACCTGGTGAGAACACAATGTGCTACTTCGCAGCAGGAGTATATTGAAGTGCTGTCTAGAAAATACGAAATATTTACCTAAAGGTACCGGTACTTTGAACTGTATTGTACATGGCAGTGCATCAGAGGCGGCGCAGTGCGGGAGAGCAATTAGGTGAAGCGTTCCAGAAAGATGTGAAAGAAACCTCTAGCGCTGCTAAGCCCAGATACTGCCGGCTGGGGCAAATTGCCAGGCGGAAGCCTGCGGGGTGATTCGTCCACCTGGTGAAAAGCACCAGAGCGCCTCCACACCTACACGCGCCGGTCCGGAGGGCTGGCGATGATTCAGAGTACAACTATACGTGCTGTTCAGTGAATGTGTTACATGGGCCATCACACGGCGCGGCGTCGCTGTGCCTGCAGATGACAGGCAGTGAGTGAGGGCAATTATAGTCACTTCGGGGTACACTTCGAAGTATGTTATACTGATATAGAATGTTACACGTGGCACGTATACTGCTTTGGAGTACTACTTCGAAGTATTACATAGAATTGTTTTACTACGTACTACTTCAGACATATCCACTATCCTGAAAGTACTGTGACAAAAGGGGCGATGAGCACAAGGTGGAGGATATTTTGTGAGCGTCACCAACACGCGGCAGCCACCACTGCCTTGCCGGTGGAGCACGGGGCGGCTGCAGAGGCCCACGTGTAACAAGCTGGGCTAGCAATCAGCAGTTGAAGTTGGTATGTTGAAGTTGAGATTGAAGTATGTTGAAGTTGAATTACATGGCGCGTGCGAGTACAGCAAGAGCTCGAGTATTAGCAGTTTTTACTTTTGCCAGACAGTGTTTTTGACAATTTTTCAAAGATTCCTGTGTGTACATGTACCGTTGAAGTACATCAAGTGTGCGTGTTTTCTAGTACTGCATGAGGTGGAGGCCATGTGTGTGTGCATCAGTATGTCATACTTCTGAAGTACAACGTAACACCTCTGGAGTAAAGTATCGTACCTCCAACATTGTCATGGTTTTATGTCAGTGATATTTGCTGGCTGCAGTGATGCAGTGATACTGTATATGGTACCAGTACCGGTAAATAACATAACCGCTCTCAACTCCCACATCTGCACTCGGCAGAGGCGCTGTACAGACCTTCCAACGCGCTCTAGCACTGAGAGTGTTTTTAAGGCCAAGTACCAGGGCAACACAGCATGCGGTCCAATCTCAAGCACATGGATCGCCGTGGTTGACAACCTTATTGTAGCCCGACGTAACAAGTCGCTGAAGGGATGTTCGTCATCACACCATGCTTCTTGTTCTTGTCTTTATCTGCATGTCATTGGTTACGATTTATACTGTAATTATAAATATTAATTAATCACTTCTGTCTGTAAGCGTTGACTGTGCATCTTGTGCCCACAAGGCGTACGCAAAATGCTAGCTAGTACTTCAACAAGAAGTATACCTTTTGACATGGTCATCACCATATGGTGCCCTGCTGGTGGGGTTGGGGACTGGCGTAGCTTGCAAGCCATCTGGCCAGCAACAGTTTGATTTTCTTTCGTGACTTTTGATTGATATTGCGGCAGAGTCTGGCTGACAGGCTGCACACTTAGAACTGCCTGCGGATGCACTGCAGTACGTGCATGCAGCGGACCTACTTTGAAGTACAGTGTACTTCAAGTACAGTATGTACTTCAAGTAAATACTACAGTAGTACATGAAGCCATCAACATGCAGTGCATACACTGGTTTGTGTGTTTCGGCTTGGACCACATACCGGCTGTTGATTCTGGCTGATATATTTACATTATGTTCAACAATGACACGAACACGACAGGTTCAATTTACCGTATCCTGCAGAGGTACATGCACATCTGTAGTTTCTAAATTGAAAGTACATCTGTGGCAACATGCCAGGCTTACATTATAGAGTGCACAGTTCTGAGCGTTCTTGTTTGCTACAGCAGCATGTTTGATTATGCTTTTTGCAGTCACACGCACGTACATGCGTGTGCACAGGGCTTTCCGTTTCCCAAGTGGAGTTCAACGAAAGTACATGCCACCTCCACAATGGCGCACGCACCTCCCCATGTACACACTGGAAACAAGAAGCCATCAACACGTGCCTCCATTGTTTCAGCTTGGGCCACAGTGTCAGTGACTAAAACCTATTCGATGTGACTGGTTCACTTATGATAAGTTCACCATTGGCGCCAACAGGACAGGCCCAGTTTACCATGTTGGTTCAGTACACTTACTGTGAATCAAGGGGAGCACTTCCCAGCATTTAACACTGCTGGGCAAGTCATGTGATATACTTGACGTACGTAACTTGCATGACACATGTTGTACTCTGAATCAAAAATAATAATAAAAAGTTATTTACTTGTGTACAACAAAAAAAAGAACTGCAGCACGCAGGGTTGGCTTTTGGAGGCATCACACAAGTAAGCCCTGTTGGTGAGTGTACTCTGAATCATCCCTAGCCCTCAAGGACACTGACGGGCGCGTGTAGGTGTGGGGGCTGTCTGGTGCTTCCATCAGGTGGACAAATCACCCCACAGGCTTCGGCCTGGCATTTGGCCCCAGCCACGGCAGTATCTGGGCTGCGCAGCCTTTTAGGTTTCTTTCACATGAATGACACTTCACAGCGACGCACGCACCTTCCCATGGCGCTGTGGCACTGGGCCAGGTTGAAGGCCCCCTTCGCATTGCCGGGGTCCGCCTGCAGGCACCTGGTCAGCGCTGCCAGGGCTGCCTGGTGCCTGCCGCCGCGCAGCATCGCCACGCCAAACAGCAGGTACACTCCGGCATCTTGACTTTTCTCACCCGCTGCCGCTCCCGGTGGCATGGCGCCGGCGCACTCGCTGCTGCTCGGTTTTTGCAGGATCTGTTTTTTTTTTAACTCGGCAGCAACACACACTATTAGCTATGAGCAGGCCGCCAGGCCCTGCTGTGCTAATGGTGTAGGCAGGTGGTGAAGCACAGCGTGGCTCAGGCCTGCACACGCCGGCACGCACCCATCACATCAGGCACTGCCGCGAGCAAAATGACTAAATGTATAGCTGCAGCCTGATGATAAAAGTTCCCGCTCAGTGCTGCTGAGCACGCCCGTGCGCTGTCAGCAGTCAGCAGAGCAAAACACCTGACGTCGCGGAGTCGCACAGGCGCATTGGCGAGCATGGCGGCAGGGCCTCTGCGACGGGCTGCACTGGCTGCACTGCTGCTGCCTCTGCTCTGCAGCCTGTCCTGCGCATTCGTCACCCTCTCCCCTCCTGCTGCCACTGGGGGGAGCAGCAGCATAAGCAGGCGTGTGACGTGTCTGAAAGCCAAGGGCGGGAGCAGCGGGAAAGGAGGGGCGGTGCCACCCAAGCGGCCCGTGCTGCTGTGTCCTGCGCAGGTGAATGCTCTAGCGATGTTGGAGCTCGAACAGGTATTGTGCCTGTGGCGTGGCTGCGCAACGTTGCGTCACGTGGTGTTGGTGTCTCTATTCAAGAGCAGGAAGCAGCAACTCTGTTCCCGCACCAGCAAGCAACCGCGCTATGTGCCCTGCACAGCTGACTCAAAAGCTGTTGACTGGCACTGCACAGTCACCCTGGCCCCGTAACCCTGTCGCAGCGTTGGAACCATTCTGTGCCGTAACGGCAACACACAGCGGGGTGCGATAGCTGGTGCTGCCGTCATGTTTGAAGTAGGATCCTGTGTAAGCCGCTGCTGAAGCAAGTGGTGTTGGCAGCCACAGCTGATATTTTCTACAGTAGCGGTGGTGCAGCGGGCCTTTGTTGCGGCAGCGGCGTGTTCTGGCAGCAGCTGCAACAGCAGAAGCGATAGCACAGGTGGCAGGACAAGTGGCACAGCACCAGCGATGAACACCTACAGTACAAACCAGCAGCATTATTATTATGTATCTACGTGTTTGCATTTAAATCAATCTTACTTACCATTAGTAAGATTATTACATAGTAACATGCAAGAGTGTCAGGGCCAGTGGCATTCAACCTTGCAGAGGCTGGCAAAACAGGGGCAGGAATGACACGAGGCAGCAGTCACATTGAAACTGCATGGGCACCGGCAATGAACTACCAGCCAAATTGTGGCACAGTTTATGGCGCATTCAGTGTGAACTATTTCGCAACATTTGATACATCCATGGAATACATTGTACTTGTTTGTTTTTTCTCAGATAAGGGCATGTGTTGCACATCCCGGCACCGCCGCCCCTGAGAACACAGACCCAGAGCATGGACGGGGTTACGTTACTTTGGGAGCCACCCAAAAACCTTCATCTACACTACAATTTACTTTTCGGTGGTATTTAACTATTCACTTAGTTTATTTAGCATGGTTGCCAACGCAAAACAATGGGAGGGGGGGGGGTAAGTCACCTCTGCAGTAGCCAGTATTATTTTTTTGTTTTTCAACAGGGAAAGAATGGCAGCCATCCACCAACCATGTGACAAAACTGCATTCTGCGGTGCGCACTTCAAATAGCATCTACATTGTCCATGTACACAACACACATACTACCAGTACCCATTAGTCCCTTAGGTATGTTGCTGTATGCACACGCTAGACAGGAAAGTTCTGCAAGTAATTTTTTCAGTGCCCACCGTTGACGTATGTCATAGCCAACTTCAAGGCACACACACTGGTAGCTTCAAAATTCCAACTTCAACTTGAAAGTGAAGTTACAGCCGATTTCCAGCCGACCTTCTGGTTTTTGGCGGCTGTGAACTCGGTTTTTTCGAACTTTGGCGGGAAGGGCAGAAATGCACGCCAAACACACCACAACATCAGCGGCGACCACACACGACGCACACACTATGGCGGCATGTGCGTTGGGGAGTGGTGAGGTATTGGGGGCCTTTGCAAGCACCAGTGGCTGCCACCCCCCAACTGGCGTGTGCCGGCAGCAGCGTGGCGCTGTAGCCGGCGGGCTGCTGCTAAGGGCCACGCAGGCCAGCAGTACGACACACGCCAGCACACGACGCAGAGGGCACCGGCGGACCCGTGAGCGGTATCAGCAGTCTGCTACCACCGAGTGGGCTGCGTCTATGGCGCGGCGGCCGCTGTCATGCCGCGGCGGTGGTGCAATCCCCCCGCCACTGACGGCATACTGGCGTACCCCCACGGCGAGCAGCCACCTAAAGGCAAGGGTGGGTCAGGGCGGCGGCTACAGGACGTGCCCGGCCATCAGACGCAAGGCAGAGCTTGGCTGTCAGTAGGGAACCACTCTCCTACGCCGGTGAGCTCGCCTTGGCGTTGTGCGTCCTGGTGTGCCCTGGCGTGTGACGACCCTCAACGGCACACTGCACGAACTGTTGCTACTGAGCGAGGTGTGTGTGGGGGGAGGAAGTGGTTTTGGAAGCATGCACACAAAGAGTCATATCTCAGGCCCATGTAGGAGTCAGAGGCTGAGATTTTGACACGGCGCAGTGCTGGGCCTGCGTTGCCACTTTTGTTAGTAGTGCATCAGTCACGGATTTTGCTCGCTGTCACCACCACATGCTGAACCCAAATAGCAACATACTTATTGGGCTAATGGTACATAACTCTCTTTCATGCTCGCAGGTATTTATGTAACGATTTGCTGCGTGTGCGGCTGGGCCCTTAGAGGGGCGTATGGGAACCTGGTGCAAATGCGTCTTTTTCTTACACCTTCCTTGAATCATGTGGTTTTGACCACACAACCTGCAATTCCAGCGAGTAGTGGTGGGTCACAGCGTAGGCTCAGGTTTACGGCTAGGTTAACCCAACCCTAATTCGTGTGTTCATTTTTGTAATGGCGCCATTCGTATATTTTTTATTTATATGAAAGAAACCAAAGAGGTGACTGAGCCCAGGTACTCCCGTGGCTGGGGCAGAAAGCCAGGCCGAAGCCTGTGTGGT
>JAULBY010047972.1:0-12277 GCA_032358315.1 Ophiocytium majus
CACGCGCGCCAGTGCAAAAAGGACGGGTGCCAGGTGCCGCAGTGCGCGGCCATGCGCCAGCGCATGCGCGCCGTGTCCGAGCAGCAGCAGCAGATGGACGACCGGCGGCGGCAGCACATGAACGAGTGGTTCCGCGAGCGTGCACGCGCCGCGCAGGCCGGCGCCGGCGGCGACGCCAAGTCGTGATGGCGCCGGGGCTAGGCCTGCGATGCCTGGTGGCGCCGCCTCCGCCTCTGCCGCTGGCGCGGCAACAAGCTCTGGCGCTGGGGCGCTGCCGCTGCCGGAAAGGACTGTGCTGCTGAGCACTGGTGTGCGGTTGCATGGCGCAGGCGGGCCTCAGGGGCGCGCGGGGGGGGGGGGGGGGGTTGAAGGCGCGAGTGGTTCCTTTTTGCTTGATCTCTGGCCCTCGCCACCCCAGACCCCCCTTCCCCCCCCTCCCCCGCAAGGCTGCCGCCTTTGGAAATTCTCTCTCTCTATGTGTCTCCCTTGCTCCCTGTGTAACAAGGTGCCGTGTGCGCAGCTGCGGCCGAGCGGCTGTTCGTTCCACTTTATGAATGAGGAGTATCGATTGTGCTTGCTACCGCTGGGCGCTGTGCCGTTGCGGCAGTGCCCACACGTGCCTGCTGCTGCCTGCTGCCTTGTTTTTTTTTGTTTGTTTCTTGCGCTCGTACCGGTACCTAGTGAAGTAAGCTTGACGCCCCTGTGCACATAGCGTGCGTGGTCCTGGAGCATGATGCAGCATGCTGTCCCCTGTCGCTAGCCAGCAAGATGGCGGTGCTCAGCACTAGGCACTGTTCTGCCAGCCTACCATTCTGTTTGCATAGAGATACATATTCAAACCAAGGACTTGGGTTTGCACTGTACCGCAGCAGGGTGCAAAGAGTAGACATGTAGGTAGACCGGTTTTCTTCACAAAAGAAGAGCTTGGTGGGGTCAACTGCACACATTGATGTTGCTTGCTGCTGTGTGTGTCTCCAGTAGACTTTGGTACGTGCACTTGTGCGGGGTGCGATTGCTAGAGCCCACACATAATGGCAGCGCGCATGAAGCTTAAAAGCGATGACGCATACCCGGCAGCATCCGTATCCTTCTCCATGCATACACGAACTCATCACTCTGTACAGTACAACGTATGCCACAGTGGCAGGGACCTGCCGCTGCGCTCATCAGTCGTCTGCAGACTGGTGTATGCAGTGAATTTGCCCACCAATTGATCAGTATCGTTTTGAACCAACTCATGCACACATCTTTCCTCCCCCCCCCGGTCTCCGTCATGACTGCGAAGCAGCACACACACACACACTTAAGGCGCGGGGCGGGAGGCGGGCGCCATCGCTATGGCGGCCTCTGCGCTGCCGCAAGAGCTGCGAGATGGGTTGGTGGAGATGGTCTGCACCAGCCAGTCGTACGTCACCTACGTGCTGGACGGGCACTCTGTATCCTTTGTGTCGGATGCAGTGGAGCGGGTGCTCGGCTACCAGCAACAGGAGCTGGTCGGGACGGACTTGTGGAGGTAGGTGCTGCGCCCGTGTGTGGCTCCACGATGCTGGCAGGAAGCGTAGACGTGGCTGCGACGCTCACCTCAGGCTGAGAGCAGCTCGTGGAAGCAGTTTGTCCGCTGTCTGCGCGCCTGTCGACTGCCGCTTCTGTGCTCTGTGTGTCATCGTGGAGTGCCAGCCAGTAAGGCTCGCAAACAGCGAGTTGTGCACTGGAGGCGGGGCAGCGCTGAGGGCTGGTGGGGAGCGCTGCTGCAGCGTCCACGCCTGCCCCCGCCGGCCCGCTAGGTGGTGGTCAGATGGGCGGATGCTGCGCTGCGGTTACCCCGCGCGAGCCTGCTGCTGGTGCTTGGAAAAAAAAAGGCAGAAGATTTTGCACGCCGCTGCTGCCGCCGCAGTGTGTGTGCTGTGTGCACGTGTGTGCACGGTGACGCGCTATGCATTGCACCTGCTGGTCTGGGAGCGACGCACCCACGCGTCTCGCGTCTCGCTTCTGGCGCGGCAGCAGCGCAGACGATGCGGTGAAAACAGCGGCGCTAGCGCACCACTTTTTTAAACAGGTATCGGTGATAACAGCACAACGCTTGCTGCAGCAGCGCTGCCGCCGCTGCCTGCAAGCTCCACCCTGGCGTTACAACATCAGAGCGTACTTCGTGGTGCTGCGGTGGTGCTGCGGGAAACAGTCCTGACCGCTGCCATGCTGGTCGCCACGCACGCTTTCCCCTGTCATTTGCTCCGCAGCACCATGCACCCGGATGACATCCCCCGTGTGCGGGCGTCCCTGGCGGCCTGCGACGAGCGGGGGGCCGTGTGCTCCGCGGAGCAGTACCGGCGGCGGCACCGCGACGGTCACTACGTGTACATGACCGGCTCAAGCATGCGTAAAAACGGGCACTGCTACATACAGGAGCTGTCCGTAGACAGCGAGCTGCGGCGGCGCAGCGTGGAGGAGAAGCATGCGTACATCGGGACCACGGCCCACGACCTGCGCATGCCTGTGAACGTGTTCCGGGGGTCGCTGGAGCTGCTGCGGCAGTCCAAGCTCACGGAGGAGCAGGAGTCGATAGCCCAGCAGGCGGCCGCGGCGCTGGACCTCATGCAGATGACGGTGGATCAGGCGTCAGAGGTGCGTGTTTATCCTTCTTAATAATATTTGCTTTGAAGCATCACGGTAGTGCCAGGTAGACATCTAGCAGAGTTTATTCTTGGCTGCTGTACTTGCTTCTGTTGGTTGGCGGCGCGCAGCGGTGAGTGCGTTGGATGCGCCCAGCAGGGCCATTTCACTGCGCTGTGCCGGCAGGCATGACCTGGGTGTGCAAACCAATACAAACCCCACTGCAGTACTTCAAAGGCTGTTGTACTTACTTGAGGTACCACATGTGCGTGACTTCAACTTGAAGTAGAAGCGCCACCGCTGCAACCATATATGCTTTTGCGCAGTGTGTGTGCACTGGCGCCGCATTTGTGCTTGCGCGGCACTGCAAGTCCTAGAGCGCGTGCATAGGGACAAGGCATGGGCAGCTTGTGCGGGCAGGTGGCGGTCATGTTTGCAGGCATGGGACAGTGGCTGGCAGGAGCTGTTGTGGTCCTGCCTGCCCTGTGCAAAGAGCTGCCCGCGCTCGCACCACCGCCCACGCGAAAACGCTGCAAGCACCGACAGTTACACCCTTTTTCAGCATGCACCTTGGTTTTTGAAACACAACTACTGGTGCGGCCTCTCAGCATCGGCTGTGCTTGCGGCCTGCGGCATGCAACGCGCGACATGTCCGCGTTATATCGGATTCAGTACCATGCAATCGCCTGCTAGTGGCTGCTGGCAGCGGGCGCTGTAGCTGCGCCGCTCCTGCGCGTTCTCGCAGCCATGCCACCACCACAGGCGCTTCCGCTCGCTGCTGAGCTCTGCTGCTGAGCACTGCTGCTGAGCACTGGTGCTGCTGCTACCACACATGGCGACCGCTGCCCCCACACCAGCGTTGCTGCTGAGCACTGCCGCTGCTCAGCCCTACCGCTGCCGCCCCGCCAACACTGCCACTCTCGGGCACCCCCGCCGCAACCACCCACCGCCACTGCCTTCGCTGCCGAGCACTGCCACTGACCAGTGCACCAAAGCACTCCTACCCCTGAGCAACGCCGCCGCAAGCCCCCCACCACCACTGCCTCCGCTGCGCGAGCACTGCCACTGAGCAGCGCACCAAGCACCCCCACCACTGCGCACCACCGCCGAAACCCCCCCACCGCCACTGCCCCCTTTGCTGAGCCCCCCTTCCCCCCCCCACACACACCAGGTGGCGCGGCTGCGGGCAGGCGAGCCCATGCAGCCGAGCCTGAGCCCGGTCGACGTGCGGCAGCTCATGGACCGCTGCCGCATGATGCTGGAGGGGGAGGCGGCGGCGGCGCCGGCGGTCGCGCTGGACGTGCGCGTCGACGCCGACATCCGCGGGGAGGTCATAACGGACCGCTGCTGGCTGTGGCAGATGACCATGTGCTTCCTCAACAACGCGCACCGCTTCACGCACGCAGGGCGCGTGCGGCTCGCGGTCACGCTGGCGGACGGCGGGCGGCAGCTGCGTGTGGAGGTGCATGACCAGGTGAGCGCAGCCCCTGGGTGCGGCTGGTTTCGGCATTTGCGGTTTGGAGGGGCAGGACCGGGTGCGTCGGGGGGGGTTGATGCGCAGCAGAAGGCGGGGCGGCAGCTGCGCGTGGAGGTGCATGAGCCAGGTGAGCGCGGCCGGGGGGGGGGAGATGCGGCTGAGCAGGGGTGCTGGCAGTTACATTTGGAGGGGCAGGACCGGGTGGGGGGGGGAGTTGATGCTCAGCAGAAGGCGGAGCATTGGATGGCGGCAGCGCAGGGGGGGGGGAGGTGCTGAGCAGGTGAGCACAGGGGGGGGCAGGGGGACTGCTGAGCAGGCATGGCGGCTGCTTTGGCTGGTTTCGGCAGTTGCATGTGCAGGGGCAGGATTGGGTGTGTGTGGGGGGAGTTGGTGCTCGGCACAAGGCGGCATTGGTTGGCAGCAGCTGCGCTTGGAGGTGCATGACCAGGTGAGCGCGGGCAGGGGGGTGTTCGGCATTTGCGGGTTGGAGGGGCAGGACCGGGTGCGTCAGGGGGGGTTGATGCTCAGCAGACGGCGTGGCATTGGTTGGCGACAGCTGCGCGTGGAGGTGCATGACCACGTGAGCGAGGGCGTGGGGGTTGCTGCTGAGCAGGGGTGCTGCGGTCGGCGCTGGCAGTTACATTTGGAAGGTAGGACCGTGGGTGTTGGCGGGTTTTGATACTCAGCAGGACCCGAGGGCATTGGCGGCAGCGCAGGGGCGGGGCGGGCATGACCAGGGGAGCAGGGGGGGAGGGGGCAGAGCAGAGATTGCTGCTGTGCAGGACTTGCTGCTGAGCAGACATCGCTGATGAGCAGGAATGGGCAGCGGCCGCGGTCGGCAACGGCTAGGGTCAGGACTTGGAGTTGTGTGTTGGCGCCCCGCCAGCAGAAGGGGGAACAGTGGTTATCGGGGTGCTGCTGCTGCGCATAGAGACAGGGAGAGCGGTGGGCGGCACTGCACCTGTGAGGTGCATGAACCAGTAACAACGTTTCGGTGCTCGGCAAAAGGGACGGCTCTGTGCTTTGCGCAGAACGTGCGGTGCTTCTGCTGAGCACAGATGTGGGTGACGCTCCTCGCCGCCGGAGCTCAGCGCAAGTGACAGTGCGCGGGTTGTTGCTGCTTGGTAGAGGCCTGGGTGCGCTGTTTGGGGGTGACGGCGACAGTGGTAGCTGCAGTGGCAGCACCTAGGAAGCTGCTCCGCCGCCGGCAAGGTGCGGTATGTTTACCTGGAAACTATAGCTGCACGGTTTACGGTAGTACGTAGTGCATGTATGAAGCTTTAATCTATTGTCAAAACGACATGTGTTTTTTTTGGTCTTGCGCCGTCTGACACCTGAGAAGACCCCGCTATTGCCGCCCCTTAATCTAGGAGCGATTAACTGTAGTTTTGCCCACCGATAGGGGCCCCGGCGTAACACACTCAAGGGGATAACAAAGTGAAGACAACACCTACGGCGGCAGCAAGTCTCGCACCTACTGAAGCACGGAGTCCATCACAAAGCTGTGATGCGTGCAAGCAGGCAACGCCAGTACAGGCTGTTTAGTTAGTTACTACATGGGTCCATGTGGTCTGTGACCGGCCTGTGGGGGGCGCGCCAATCGCTTCTTGCCTCAATTCATAGCGCATATATATACTTGAAGTTTAGAGTAATACGTGTACTTGAGGTGCGCATGTATTTACTTCACGTACACAGCTTGTAGTGATGGGTCACAGCGTATAAATAGATATACGTTGCATTGTACGCCGGTACTACGTATGTAAAATCGGCGTGTACGCAAGTGAACGTATCTATACGGCAATACGCCGTGTTGCGTGTTTTTGGTCGTAGGATCACGTCACGTAGAAACGCACCTTTTGTAGAACATACTATGCACCGTCTAGTGCCGAAGTAGCTACCCGGGTCCATACTTTTGTCAGTTTTTTCGGGGCTTTTAAAAGTAACTGTCCCCCTGTTAAGTGTACGCGTAAACGTCATGTACCCCCCCCCCTTTAATTGGTTGCAGTAGCCATGAAGTGCTGCCAACACCCACATACACATGCTTCAGGAAATAGATTGAGGCTCTGATACGCAGTGCCACCCAGCTGGCTGTGCCTAGGCAGCCTAGTAGGCACAGTTAGTCGGTAATGATCTATCCTCAGTGCAGGCAGTGGCAAATTTGAAACACCAAGTAGCTCCTACAGTATGGATACCACTTACTGCTGGGGCGCACCAGCCCCCTCAGCACCCCCAGCGCTGCCTCCAAGGAGTCCACGCCGGCAGCATCTGCAGGCGGGGCTGCGTCCGCTTCCGAGTCTGTGTAGCTGCCGCAACCTGGCCCCTCCACCATCGCCATGTCGCTGCCGGCATCGCGTGCCGTTGGTGTTTCGCTGCTGCCAGGCTGGCCGTGCAGCGTACATGTAGCTTTCCAGGGTTAGTAGCAAACAGTGGTGCTACTGGTGCGGCTGCTTGCTGGGCACGGTCTTGCCAAATAGTTGAGAAGAGGCTGCGCTGGCCCGGCTTTGCAGCAGCGGCCCTGGTACGCGCGCCGTCTACCGGCCGCCCTGGGCCTGCCCTCGTGTTGCGTTTACTCAACTCGGCGAAACGATATTTAAAAAGTTCAACTCTGCGGTGTAAAATTTTGGGCGAGCGTGTGCGGCGGCCTCTCCGGGCCATGCAGACCATGTTTACTTAGGTGACGGTACCCTACTGAGGTCATGCTGGCGCCAGACCCAAAATACTGCCCCCCCCCCCCTCCAGGCTGCTCCTAAAGTAATGTACCACCCCCCGTTGTTTTGGGCCCAGCAAAATTGTGGACCCGGGTAGCTACTTCGGCACTAGACGGTACTACTACTGAAGTAGCTACTGGACATACTGAAACAACCTAGGAGTTCTGGCCCTGTGTCTGTTTTCTTTTTGCGAGTTCAAACGCATTCAATTCAAGTTGCAGTTGCAACAGTGTATGGACAACCCATGCGGTGCAAGACAATGGTTGTGCTTACAGTGGTGTCAAGGTGCTGCCGGAAATCATGATCATCATCATCATCTCCGTGCACGTGAAGCTTGAGTTTGTGTATTAGTCACAGAGACATGAGGGCATTGTGAAGGTTGCGGCGAAGCACGCTCAGTAGCAGCAAGGGTGTGCGTCGTTGGTGACGTTGTCACAGTGTCTGTCTGACGGGCAAGCCGCGCCGACATGTGAGCTGCTGAGTCAGTACGACGCGATGTGCGAGTGCTCGGCGGGGCTCGCAGCACCAGCGTCTGAATCGTCCACCTGCATAACACCAGGGCCCAGCAGCACCAACCCCACCACCGTCGCCATCTCCGCCCGCACTGGACATGACGCCTGCCTGTTCACCAACGTCATCATGTCCTCGGGCTTTGCATGCAGGTGCGAGTGGTTGTGTGAGTTACTCGCACGTCCTGCAAGTACTCTGTGAGTACTCGCACGTACTCGCACAACCACTCGCACTCGCAGCTAGGCGAGCACTTCGGCAGCGAGTGCGAGTGGCACTCGCACGAAGGCGTGCGAGTAGGGCGAGTGCACTCGTAGCGGTGCCGCACCTTGGTTGCGAGTTGCGAGTACTACTCGCACAGGCCGCTGCGAGTGGATTTCTGCGGTACGCTGCGAGTAGCACTCGTACTCGTCCCGCCTGTGGTACATTCCAAGAAGGATTACATTCAGTCCACCAACCTCTATCCTAATCATGTTTTTTGTCTGTCTTGCGTCCGCGCAGGCACGCATTCATGACCTGCCTCTGCCGGCTAGCCGTTCCGGCATGGCACAGCAGCACCTCCGCGGCCGCCGCCGCCACGTCTGGCGCCGGCAGCACAGGTAAGGGGGGTGTGCTGTGTCTCCAAGCTGCTTCGCACACGACTTCAACTCATAACTTCAAGTCTCAACTTGAATTGTAGCTAGCTTTGCCGGCGTGGCACAGCAGCACCTCCGCGGCCGCCACTGCCACGTCCGGCGCCGGCAGTACAGGTAAGGGGTTATAGCTATATCTCTGAGCTGTTTCACACACAACTTCAACTCATAACTTCAGAACTCCACTTCAATTGTAGCTAGCCTTGCCGGCCTGGCACAGCAGCACCTCCGCGACCGCCGCCGCCACGTCTGGCGCCGGCAGTGCAGGTAAGGGGAGGGGGGGGGGGGGGCGCTGTACCTGTGTCCCCTCGCCCCAAGCTCAACGCCAGCACAGAACTTCAAATCACAACTTCTAAAACCCACCCACCCACACACACACACACACACACACACACAGCTGCTGCTGAGCAATGTGTCCTCGCTCCAAGCGTCAACGCGCTACGCCTCCCTGCGGCTGCCGCTTTGCGCGGTGCCGCCAGCGCTGCGCCCTGCTGCTGCTGCCGATCCTGCTCTCCATGGTGCTGCTGGTGCTGAACCCCGCAGCATGGCCAGGCATGCGTTGTAGCACGATACACAGCACGCACCCACGCAGGCACCAGCACTCCAGCAACTACCACTAGCACTTGTTCTGTGCTCTCACTTGTTGTCAAAGTTGCGAGGTTGTGTGTATGTGCACATGTATATATATGTATGCAACGCTGCCGGGCATGTGCCACGAGCGTGCTGGCATGCATAGCGTGGGCTCTTGCACGCCCGCAGGTGCAAACTAATAAACGTGCCTGCACACCCTGTCTCGCATCAAACCATGTGGAGGTGAGGCCTGCTGCTGGCGGTGACGGGAGAGTAACTAGGAGCAGGGAGCCTGCCGCATTGGCTAGGCATGTGGGCAGCCGCCGCACCATGAATCATGGTGCCACTATTGGCACTCAGGAGGCAAGATAGCTCTACTCTGGCTTGCCACACGGCCCGATGAAGTCTCGCTGCCGCTGCCCTCCACCGCCGCCGTAGGCGCCGGCGGTGGCAGCACGGCGGCGCCCTGTGCCCCCCTGTCGCCGCGGTACGCGGCTGGGGTTGCGTGCGGTGCTACCAGTGCTGACCCCTGCTGCTGCCGCCGATCCTGCTCTCCACCGTGCTAGTGGTGCTGAGCCCTCCTGCTGCTGCTGCTGCCGCTGCTGGTGAGCACTGCTGCTGCAGCGGCTGGTGAACAGGCTGAGTACGGCCGTCTGCGCTGAGCAGCTGCTGGCGCTGCTGCTGACCACTACTGCTGCTGCTGCTGCTGCTGCTGCTGCCCACCCGCACCACCACCTGCCGGCAGGCGGCGGCGGCAGCGGCGCGGCAGCGCCCGGCCCCCCCCTGTCGCCACGGCACGTGTGCGTGCTGGCGTCGCTGCTGCGGGTCATCCACCGCCTGGGCGGCATGCTGGGCTCAAGCGCGTGGCACTCCTGCCTGGACGTCATTGACCAGGTCAGCCCAGCCGTATATGTTGTATATAGCTCTACCAGTAGTTCGATAAAATCACCTAGCAAATCTTGACTTGAATGTTGAAGTTGCATGCTGGGCTCGAGCGCGTGGCACTCGTGCCTGGACGTCATTGACCAGGTCAGTCCAGCTGTTGTAGATTGTGCGTAGGTGTATACCTAGCTAACCTTGACTTCAGATGTTTAAGTTTCCATGCTGGGCTCAAGCGCGTGGTGAACAGAGACTGTGCCCTTGAGTGCGGCAACACACGCTATCACCGCCGCGCGGATCATTGAAGCTGTGATGCGCATGTGTTCAACAGGCAGAAGTCTGTGTACTTGTCCAGAGGCACGAGGGCAATGTGTGTGCCGAAGGAAGGCAGCAGCTTGAAACAGCAAAGGTGCGGTGTAACTGTCTACTCCTATGGCAGTGGAGTCTACACGCGTGGCACTCAAGCCTGAACGTCGTTGACCAGGCCAGGCCAGATGCAAGTGAATTGTGTATACTATATACAAACAAGGTCTAATTCAACAAAATTCAATGTTGAAGTTCCATGCTGGGCTCGAGCGCATGGCGGTCCTGCCTTGATGTCATTGACCAGGCCAGTTCAGCTTCGTAGATTGTGTGTAGGTCTACTGTGTATGGTAGTTCAATAAATGCACCTAGCGAACCGTGACTTCCATGTTGAAGTTTCCGTGCTGGGCTCGAGCGCGTGGCATTCCTGCCTGGACGTCATTAATATTATTATGATTAATAACATATTAGGTCCATTGCCGCTGTATAAACTGTGTATGGGTCTAGTTCCCGAAGAATACGTCAGTACATGCCTTTCTTCAGTATGGATTTTAACCTCTACCATATCCGGGAAGCCTTTCAGACCCACAAGCTTCACTAGCAAACAGCAACACTTGCAAGTACAGAATACAAACATTGAGCACTCAAGCCATGCTGGGCTCGAGTGCGTCGCACTCCTGCCTGGACGTCATCGACCAGGTCAGTTCCGCTGTGAGTCTAAAGTAAACTGTACTTACCAGGTGGCATACTTTCAAATCAACATGTGTAGGTACACTTAGGTATCCTTCTTCGGAAAATTCCAGCCCCTAATACCTCCAGAGAGGCTGTCGGACCCACATATTCCAGTGTAAACGTATATTTTCAAAGTACAGTAATACCAAAATGTGCACTCTCAAGCCGTGCTGGGCTCAAGCGCGTGTCTGCTGCTGCGGCGCCCTACACGCAGCTGTGGCCACTCCCCCAAACTTCAACTTCACTGTGGACGTGTTTGCCTCACTCGCTGAAAGACTCTCAGTGCGCGCGCCTGCTCCCTGCATTCGTCACCATGCGAGCACAGCTGGACGGTGTGACACTCTCCGGCGAGGCGTGTGAATCTGCTACCACGCCCCTAACCTAGCCACTCTCTCTCTCAAACTTCAAGTTCAATGTTGAAGTGTTCCTGGCCTCACTCCCTAAAAGACTGTCGGCCGGGTGCGCTTGCCTGCTCCCCTGCTCCCATGACCACATGGCTGCAGCTGGGGCGACGTGATGCCCTCTGGCGAGGAGTGCAAATCTGCTGCTGCGGCGTCGCTTTCAGCAGCCTAGCCTGTCTCGCAAACTTCAAATTCGCTGCTGACGTTTTTTTTGCCTCGATCGCTGAAGAATCGCAGCTGAGCGCCTGCTCCCCTGCTCCCATGCGCACACGACCACAGCTGGACGGTGTGACTCCCTCCGGCGAGGGGTGCGAACCTGCTGCTGCGGCGACTAACCTAGCCACTCTCCCAAACTTCAACTTCACTGTTGAACGTTTCCTGACCTCACTCCCTAAAGACTGTCAACTGAGCGTCCGCCTGCTCCCCTGCTCTCATGACCACATGACCACAGCTGGACGGCGTGACGCTCTCTGGCGAGGGGTGCGAATCCGCCGCTGCAGCAGTGAGGGCCGCCATCGGGCGCTTTGTGGGCTATACACAGGCACTCGAGGGGGTGGCGCTGCATGCGGCGCTGCTGGCTCTGGCGTCCCTGTCGGCAGGCGCGCTGTCACAGGTAACTTCAACTGTGGAAGTTGAGCAAGCATGTTGAAGTACGTAGGTGGTGGCGTTCTGGGCGCTAAAGCAGGCGCAGGCACTCGAGGGGGGGCGGTGCATGCGACGCTGCTGGCTCTGGCCGGCCTTTTGGCAGGCGCGCTGTCACAGGTAACTTCAACTGTTGAAGTTGGGAAAGCATGTTGAAGTATGTGTACACACATGCCCCAAGCGGAGTTTAATAAGAGTACACACATGGTGGTGCAGCGCTCTGCCAGGCGTGTGCAGGGAAGGCGGGTGCTGGCGCACGCGCCCCTGTCAGCAGGCGTGCTGTCCCAGGCAACTTCAACAGTTGAAGTTGAATGAAAAAGATGGGTGAAGATGTTGCAGTACAAGTGCTAAGTTGTACCAAGGGCACTTGAGGGGGGGCGGGGGCGCTGCATGCGGTTGCGCTGGCTCTGGCGTGCTGTCTGCAGGCGCGCTGCCCATGTACCTTCACTGTTGAAGTTGCACCAGCAAATTGAAGTTTCATGACAGGGCACTTCCTGCACTGCGGCAGTGGTCGTGCCACACCTGCGCCGCCCCCGCTGACTGCTGCACCCAGCCGTACACACCCATTGAACTTCAATTACTTGAGGCGCTACCATCCACTTGAAGTGCGTGGCGGCCGGCCGCCATTGCAAACCATGCACTGGGTCATAACGTGTCCCCACCCAGAAACCGTGCACTGCGCCTACCGTAGGCGACGGTGATTACGCCCCCCCCCCCCTGATCACTTTTTGGGGGCAACGAGTGCTCTGTTTCAAGGGGGGGGGGGCGTATTCGGCGTACCCCCGCGTAGCACGCACAGGGTGCGTGAGATGCGTC
>JAULBY010047983.1:0-12275 GCA_032358315.1 Ophiocytium majus
TTGTCCACCTGGTGAAAAGCACCAGACAGCCCCCACACCTACACGCGCCGGTCAGTGTCCTTGAGGGCTAGGGATGACTTAGAGTACAACTACCAACAGGGCTCACTTGTGCGGTGAAACACCAGAAGCCAAGCACAGTGTAGTGATGGCGCACAACACCTGTCAGACACCACACGTACACCTGACACAGGGGCCCTCCTTGAGAGGAAGATCGAATTGGTGGGTACATTCAGCAGTAATTTGTGACAGTTATTCTCATGTTGGGGCAGCAATTGCACATGCCATTACTGTACACTACACACGTGGGGGGCGTGGTACATGACACTGCAAACCCAGCTAGCAGTATTCCTGACGGAGGCGCCCTCTCTGAGAGGAAAAAGCGAGTTGACGGGTACATTACCGAGTTTGGGCGGGTGGTACATGCGGCTGCAAACCCAGGTAGCAATACTTATGTTTGCGCCCAGGAGAGCATTGTATGGCCTCCTTTTGCTACTGCTGGCGTTGCTGGTATTGCTTGCTGTTTGCTGCAGTGCTGAATGCTTTTCTGCACTACCACCACGTTGCACATACTAGGCTGCACGCGCAGGTCCGCTGCCAACTGTAGCAGCACGCCCCCGTGCCAAAACTGGTTCATTTTACTTGTGCACACCAAAACAAGGGTCAGCATTTTTGTGCCCCTAGGTTGGCAGCCGACCAAAAAATAGTCATGGCCACTTACCCACAGAACGGTATTCAAGTACAATGCTTACAATGTACCTGGAAGAACTTCAAGAAGCACATCATAAAATCAGTGAATCGATAATTCTACAGTAGTAATTAACTCAGAGGTATTATAATCAGATGTCATTCAAATTATGTGGTCACCTTCCATCCTGAGGGAGCTCCACCCGCTGCTGCAGCTCCTGGCACTTGTGCCCCCCTGCTCCTCCGCTCGCCGCTTCTGCCGCCGCTGCTGCTGCAGCACCAAATTCACATGCACATGTGAGAGTTGAAAGTCAGGCGCACCCTGGTAGTGCAGTGCTGTGCAGTGCGCCGGCAGTGCTACCATTGCAGCCTCTAGCCTGCCGGCCGCTCAGTCCCGCCTGTTTGCGCACTTCTTCACTGTGCGAAGCTGTGAGTTTACAAGTCTAAGCGGGCACGCGCAAGGCACCCGTGAGTGCTTGGCACACCCACAAGTGCAATCAGCTTGAAATTTAATTATTTTTTGGATTGCTGCATACTTTCTTCCAACTGCTGCAGCAGCTCCTGGTGGTCGTGCACTCATGGCTCGTGACCGCAGCAGGCACAGTAAGGAAGGTGTGGCATCTGGTAGGTGCGCAGCCGTTTTTGCCCCACAAGGCAGTGGCAACACTGGCACGGCTGGCAGCCAGCACTTTCGCAATTCGCAGCAACGTCACTCGTCACAAGCATAGTTTGTATTGGCTGGCGCCTTGTGGCCAAGTCATGTGGACACTGCTTGTTGGTGGGGCACAGCTGCTATTGCTGCTGCCTCTGCTGCTGCTGCTGCCGCTGCTACTGCCACTGCACTCGCTGCTCCTGTTTTCTGGCACCGCACGACCACCTGTGCCTGGGGTCGAACCCCTGCTGCCTGTGCGGCGTGCCGCGATTGTCTTTCGCTTGTTTTGCGCTTACGCGGCGCAGCGTTCGCCATCGACGGTGCGATGCGGCTGCCTACCACCTGCACACCCTGCTTGTGCGCAGGAGCCTTGCTAGCCAGCAACTTCACCTCGCCACTGTTGCTGGTTGTTCGCCCCCATTCTTTGAACTTGCCTGAGGCCCTCCCGCCGCCACCAGACAGAGCTGACGCAGCTGCCACGGCGCAAGCCGCCCTCCTAACCCAGCAGCCTCGCCTCCCGCCAGCAGCACGCCCCGTCGGCATTGGTCCTGCTGCTCTCGCCGCCTGCGCAGGAAGTTTGCCGTTCCGTTTCGCTGGAGCCCGGACGAGTCGAAACCCACTCAGGAGGTCGGCAGCAGCTGCACCAGCGGCCGCAGGCCAGTGTGGGCGAAGGCGGACTGGCACCTTGCGCACCTGCCAGGGCTAGCGGTCAGGCGTCAGGTGTCCTTGATGCGAGGTGGTGATGGCTGTGGTGTGTGGGTGTGCGCATTCCCCCACTTTATCAAAATGACCAACGGGCAACGCGGCTCCCATCTGTGGGTTGAGTGTTAATATAATAACTTAATATGTTGCGCACTTGCACTGGATCCATCAGCACTGGGGTGAGAAGGGATGCATTCCGTACCCTAGCCACCTGCTGCGGCGCCAGAGGCTGGCAGACGCGTGACGCACAGCGACAGCCAGCTGCTGCACGTTGCCGTGCGCGCTGCTGCGCCACAGCATCCATCCCGGTTGCGAGAATCCCCCTCATTTGAAAGCCACAGCTTTCGGTCAGGAGCAGCAGCAACATATTCGGAGCAGCTGCTGCCCTGCTGCGGTAGGGATGCCTGCGATGGCGGGGGGAAAGAGGTTGCTGTGGCTTCTGGCCGGTGCGGTGCTCCTGGCGCTGTCGGCTGCCGCGGATGAACCTGCAGCAGGTGAGAACACCCCTGATCAGACAGCAACCCACAAACAGGCAGTTGGACCTCCCACGACCGTGTACGGGCAGCATGGAGCAGTTGGGGGGTACAGCAAGGCGTTGCCTCGGCTGCAGCAGCCCGACCCGAAGTAGATGCTCACGCGGGTGGCATCGGCGAAGGTGGGATGCGCACCTGTGTGGGGGGACAGCACCCGGTGGCAGCAAGCAGCTGCCACACCACTTCTGGATGCCCTACAGCGCTGCCATTACACCTGCGTGCCCCACCAGCATTGGCAGCAGCAGCAGCAGCAGCAACGCGAGTGCTAGTAGGAAGCACGCATACACCCAAAGCCACAGCACTCAAAGCCACAGCACACAGCAGTCCCAGTTATGTGCATGCCAACACACACACATTGCACTTCATGCGCTGTAGAAGTTGAAGGAGGTGTCCATGTGCGCCTGCTGGTGCATGCTCAGCAGATGACGGTGCAATGGTGGCGGGCGCGGAGATGGAGTGCAGGGAGCTGCAGCAGCGTGTGGAACTGCCTCAGGACAAGAGGTGCGTCACACACATCTCAGTCTTATCCACGAGCTCATGTGCAAATGGTAGGTACAATCCACAGAGTAGTTGTATTTGCATTTGTGGGCGTGCAACAGCCCACGTCTTGCATGCCGGCATGCTTGTGGCCATGGCACTAGCCTGGCAGTGTATGAACATAAACATACAAGTGCTCTGAACAACCAAGAACAGCTACTAGAGTAGCGCTGTAGCAACATGGTAGGCTTGCATTAGAGTGCAAAGTGTTGAACATTTCCATCTCGTTCGCCAGCAACAGGGAATTTTTTGTTTGGTCATGCTTTTTCCAGTCACACGCACGCCAACGGCACAGGGCTTCCTAAACGGAGTTTAACGACAGTACAATGGACAGCTTACATCAGAGTGCGTCATGCTGAACATCATTATCTTGCTGGCTAGCAACAGTCCAGGGCAGCATGCTCAATCATGCCGTTTCCAGCCACGCACACCATGTGCACAGGGCTTTCCGCGCCCCAGCCGCAGCTCAAGCAGTGACAGTACAGTACATGACTGTATTCTGCACCGCCCATAGCCCTCACGAGTGCTGAACGGCGCGTGTAGGGTGGGAGACTCTTGGTGTTGGCCAGGTGGATAAGTCACCCCACAGGCCTGTTGACATGGCATCTTGCATCAGCCGCGGTAGCACATGGGCGTAGCACCCCTGCAGGCTTCTTTCACAGCGCAATCGCAAACGCTGTTCAAAATGTTATGAAAGTACCGGCGAGTAATAATTACATGTACTCCTCAAAGTATATATAGTAATAGGGTAACAAAATCATGAGTCTGGTTGTGCCTGCGGCATCCGCTGCGCCAGCGGTAATAACGGCGGTCCTTTTATGAAGCTTGCATGCGTGTGTGTGTGTGCCTGCCTGGCGGGCAAAACCCGTACAGACCTTGGTCCTGGGGTGCACCAACCATATTTTCAAATCATTGATAAGCCTTTCATTTACCCGAATTTGTGTGTGTGTGTGCCTGCCCTCAAACGCCAAAAGGCATCTCGAACCATATGGACGTGTTTCTAGCATGTGCGGTACAGTGCACTGCCCATGTAGTCCGGGGAGCGTCACCCCCCTAGCACCCCGCACCAAAGCAAAACCCGCACTGAATCAAAAAGGGCATTGTGTATTGTTTACTTCTCCTCAAGTATAATGGATCACCCCGCACTGAACCGCATACCGCACTAAATGAAAGCGCACTGATCTGCGAGGGCACTGTAATTGACAAGGACATCATGTGTGCATGCTTCTGTTGTGTATGGCAACTGATAAGGCTATCATGTGTGCGAGCTTCTATATTGTATGGTAACTGATAAAGGATGTCATGTGTGCGTGTGTGTGCCGGCCCGCAGTCCAAAGGACATCACCTCCATACTGGACCTGCTGATGGACAGAATCAACGAGGAGTACAGCAGCGTCAAAAACATTGAGGTGAGCGGGCGCCTACTGATGTGCTGAGCAGCAGTAATGTTTGCTGCTCAGCAGAAATCTCAGGTGGGCGGCTGCCTGCTGTCGTGCTGAGCAGCAGCAATGTGTGCTGCTCAGCAGAATATTTAGGTTAGCGGCCACCTGCTGTTGTGCTGAGGCAGCAGAAGCAAAACACTGAGGTGAGCGGCGGGGGCTGCAACTGTGCTGAGCAGCACTGCGGTGCTGACCCGACCTGAAATTGTTTTGTAACCGCTGTTTGTGTAACCGCCTTTTGCGTAACTGCCAGGTAAGTGGACGGGCGCGCCGCTTACGGGCGATGTGGGCCTGCACAATGTCACCACCGACGTGGTGCAGTGCTGCCCCGGCTGCAAGTGTTTTGTAACCGCTGTTTACGTAACCGCTGTTTGCTGTTTGCGTATCTGCCAGGTGAAGTGGACTGGCGCGCTGCTTACGGGCGATGTGGGCCTGCACAATGTGACCACCGATGTGGAGCGGCTGGAGGATGGGCGCGCAGTGCGCTCGTGCATCAGGGTACAGTTCAATGTACTGGATGGTGAGTGAGCCTATGTGCATACTGTGTACTTGAAGTATTTACTACTGTACTTGAAGTACACACTTCAAGGTACTACTGTGTAGTGCATGAGGTTATGACGTGGAGCGGCTGGAGGATGGGCGCGCCGTGCACTCGTGCATCAGGGTGCAGTCCAACATACTGGACGGTGCGTGGGTACATGTGCAGTATCAATATCGTATACCGAAGTACTTACTACTGTACTTGAAGTACATAGTTCGCAGTACATGAGCGTATGTGGTGCTGGGTTGCAGGATGGTGGTGTGGCTCAAGCATAGGCGGACCCTGCACTCGTGCATCAGGGTGCACTTCAATATATTGGGCGGTGAGTGACGATATGTGCAGTTTCAATATTATGTACATTTACTACCGGTACTGTACTTCAAGTACTTAAAGTACATACTTCAAATTTTTAGATCACCACACAGGCTTCGGCCTGGCTTTCTGCCCCAGCCACGGGAGTACCTGGGCTCAGTCACCTTTTTGGTTTCTTTCACTTTAAAGTACATGAGGTTATGTGTGCTGGGTTGCAGTGATGGTGGTGTGGCACAAGGCTGAGCGGGGCGTGCACTCGTGCATCAGGGTTCAGCTCAATGTACTGGATTGTGAGTGATGAACTTGTATAGTTCCGAAGTGTACTTGCGTGCAATAAAAATGAACTTCTGTGGTGCTGAATTGCAGTCATGGTGGCGTGGCTGGTGCAGTCCAGTATGCTGCACAGTCAGTGACATCGTGCGGTTAGCTAGTGTTTACTTTTTGTATGGTTTGAGTATGCACACATGTATGCGTAACATGTACACTGTGTACTTCAAGTACTTGTAGATGTGCACATAGAGCAGGTTATGCAGCGCTGGTTTTGCGTGATGGTGGGGTGGCTGGAGGATGGGCAGGTCAATGGACTTGTGCACCGTGGTGCAATTCACTGTGCTGTACACGCGCTGGCAAAAACCGTGACCTTATTTTGTTGTGTATAGTTTTATTTGTACTTCTAGTATTTATTTCATCCAGTCTTTTTTTATCATAAATAGAAATCCCGTATACACCTGAAGTGCATGTGCGAGGCCGCTGCCTTGTTGTGTATGCGTGCAGTGCGACTTACATGTGGGTGTATCGATGCTGTTGTGTACAGTGTACACAGTACAGTGCACTCGCGATTAATACAGACTTGGCCAAAGCCCTGCTGTGTGCGCGCGCAGCCGATGAGTGCATGGAGGCCCGGAACCACGCCAGGCGCCAAGTATTACAGTACTTCAAATCATGTGTGTGGCCAATGCCCTGCTGTGTGTGTGTGCAGTTGACGAGTGTACAGTGCCCCTGAACCACCCCATGTGCCAACTAGTACTACTTCGTACTAGCAGTATTTAATAGAGACTTGACATCATGTGCGCGGCCGATGCCCTGTGCGCGCGCAGTGGACGAGTGCACGGTGGCTCTGAACCACCCCATGCGCCACAAGTGCCACCCCAGCTCGGAGTGCGTCAACACGCCAGGCGACTACTACTGTCGGTGCCCAGGGTGAGTGCGCACACTTTATGCTTGAACCTGAAGTGTTTCGAAGCATTTAAATGTCATATACTTGAAAGTTCTTCTGTAGTATGATCTATACTGAAGTATGTACAGTATATACAGTGTACAGTGTACATATGACCGGTATATATCAAGAACTATGCTGCACAGGGTGAGCCTGCCACCCCAGCTCGAAGTGCATCAACACGCCAGGCGATTACTGCTGTCGGTGCCCAGGGTGACTGCGCATGCATTATGCATATACTACCGTACCAGTAGGGTTGCCGGAATCGTAACTGTTTCAGAAAGTCTCCGTATTACAGTACAGTTAGTAATTTGTAGTGTAATTTCATCGCAACCTTACAATACTTGCAGTATCTTCCATAATGTTGTGCTCAGCTCAGTAGGGCCATCACAAGCGCCAAGGCATTGTCGGCTGCCGTAGGCATCTGCAGCGGGTATGGCGGCATTACTATTGACCGTAATGTCCAGAAATTATGATTCCGGCCACCCTAATTACTACGGTACTACTTCTAGTATACATGCCGCGCATTTGCCACGGCCACCGGTGGGCGTGCTGGCATACATGAGAGGGGCTATTGCATGCCCACAAGTGCAAATAAATAAAACTACTAGTAGTACATATACTTCAGTATATGGTACTGCCGTGGCTTGTTGTTGCATCTGTGAACGCTACCATAGTTTGTTTTAGTAGGTTTTGTGGGGAGTACTGCAGCTGGTGCCCAGGGTGAGTGAACACACACGACCTCTATGTGTATGTACTACATGTGTACTTCAAAGTATATACATACTTAAGGCCTGCCTGCAGTAACTATCACCCTGCAGCAGCCAGCGCGCGCGGTAGAGCAGGCGCACTAAGCCTAACTAACACCCTGCTGCTGTGCCTGCGGCTGGTCCGCTACATAGTTCCCTGCTGACAAGCCAGCTGGCGCTGGTGTTCGCTCCCACTAACTAGCACCCTGCTGCCGGGTCTCCGCTAACCAACACCCTGTTGCCGCGCGCCTCCGCTAGCTAACACCCTGTTGCCGCGCCTCCACCAACTAACACCCTGCTTGCTGTGCCTTTGCTAACGAACACCCTGCAGCGGCGAGCCCCCATAGGAGGGCGCGGGCTAAGCCAAAACAACACCCTGCTGCTCTGCATTCTGCGACATAGTTTGTAGCAGTTGCCTGCTGACACGCCTGCTGGCGGTGTGGTGTTCCCACTAACACCCTGCTGCCGGGTCTCTGCTAACCAACACCCCGTTGCTGCGCCTCCGCTAACTGACACCCTACTGCAGGCCTACGCCAACTAACACCCTGCAGCGGTGAGCCCGCATCGGAGGGCGCGGGCTGAGCCAAAATAACATTGTACAGTGTTGTACCTAGTTGCCTGCTGACACGCCGCCTGCTGGCGGTGTGGTGTTCCCACTAACTAACACCCTGCTTGCTGTGCCTTCGCTAACTGACACCCTGCAGCGGCGAGCCCGCATCAGAGGGCGCGGGCCGCGGCCTGTGCAGCGGCAAGGTGGACACGCAGCGGTGCTGCCGTGACGCGTGTCCCAACAAGGCGTGCATGGAGGCCTGTAAGGTGAGGGTTTTGCTGAGCACTGCTGCAGCTGTGCTGAGCACTGCTGCCGCTGCTGAGAACCTGCTGAGGTGCATGGAGGCTTGCGCAAGGTGCGCCCCTGCTGAGCACTGCCGCTGCCGTGTTGTGTTGTGTTTCGCACAGGCAGACTTGCGGTGCCCATTCAAGCTGCTGAGCGTAACCTACTGCTGAGCACCGCCGCCACTGCTGCTTCTGCTGAGCACTGCCGCTGCTGCGTGGTGTTGCGCACAGGCGGACTTGCGGTGCCCGTGTAACCTGCTGAGTGTAACCTACTGCTGAGCACCGCTGCTTCTGCTGAGCATTGCCGCTGCTGTAATGCGTGTGCGCAGGCGGACTTGCGGTGCCCATTCAAGCGCTGAGTGGAACCTACTGCTGAGCACCGCTGCCGCTGCTGAGCACTGCTGCTGCTGTGTGGTGTGTGTGCAGGCGGACTTGCGGTGTCCGCGCAACCCCTGCCCTGGCAACTGTGACGTGGGCACTGGCGCGGTGTGCCGCAGGATCAACCCGCACGAGCACAAGCGTGAGTGCAGTCGCGCACATGCAATGGCACTACAGTATTTATGATACATATACACCGATGATACCTACTGATGGAGTACATGTGTACTAGTAGTGGTAATACTGACAGCACCTGCTTCTGCACATGTATAGCTGAACCGGCTGTGTCAAAGGTTCAAGCCGCACGAGCACAGTCGCGAGTGCAGTCGTGCACATGCAATAGTAATAGGTTAGTGATGGGTCACAGCGTATAGTTTTCGCATTATACGCCGTATAACGCATGTAAATACGCCGTATAACGTATACCGTCTAGTGTCGAAGTAGTCACCCGGGGTCAGTTTTTTGGTCGGGCCAAAACAACGGGGGCGGCAAGTTACTGGAGGGGGGGGGGGTAAGTAGTTTGGGTTGTGCCCCAGCATGACCTCGGTTGGCTACCATCGCCTAAGCAAACGTGGTCTGCACGGTCCAGAGAGGCCGCCGTGACTGCCAAAAAGTTACACCGCACAGTTGAACTTTTTTTTTGGCTTCTTCCCGCCGAAGATGAAGATGGGGTCATGAAGCACACAGCGAGCAAGGCTAGCCGGCTGGGGGGCAGACACAAGGTGTTAGACGACGCGCGCACCAAGGCCGCCGCTGCCAAGCCAGGGCAGCACGCTCTTCGACTTCTTCAGCAGACCGTGCCCGGCAGCCACACCACTGTATCATTCTTTGCCCACAGCAACCCTGCACCATCCTGGTGCAGTGCGGCGGCAACGCCACCGGCAGCGGATGCTGCCTGAGCGATGTGGAGGTGGTGGAGGGGCCAGGCAGTGGCACAGACTCGGCGGGGGAGCCAGTCCCGCCTGTAGATGCTGCCGGTGCGGCGGCAGCACTACGGGTGCTGAGGGGCGTGGAGCGCCCGAACGGCAGGCGCTTAGGAGCAGCAGCAGTAGCGATAGCGTTGCACGCTGTGTTGCACCTGCTGCAAGGGGGGGTACATGCCTTTTGCACAGCCACTTGAAAAGGGGGGTAGTTACTTTGGACGCACCAAAAAACAGTCCAAATAACTGACCCCGGGTGACTACTTCGGCACTGGACGGTAGAGATGACAATATGTTGTACAGCAAATGGACCGTATATCGCGTTTTTGGGCGTAGAACTACGCCGTATTTTGTATAACATTTAACACATGTTATACGCCGTGACCCATCACTAGTAATAGTAATACTTCAGAAGTACTATGAATAGTATCAATATACTTCTGAAGTACACGTACAAAGTACATGTATATACTTCGTATGTATCATGTCGTGCGTGTGGTTGCGGTATCAGCATAACTAGTGCCAGCAGTAATGATGTACTACTTGCAGGTATAGCATACGCAGCTATGCCAGAGTCAAGCCGCACGAGCACACATACCTGTACAATTATGCCCCAAGGTCAGGGCCAGCCGCACAAGCAGCGTGTGCGTCCGGTGCGCGTACATGTTCTGACCGTACAATTCACAACAGCAGAAATATGCCGTCGCCAGTTACAGCACACTAAACGGCTTGCTTGTGGACACTTGTTTGCGCTGCAGTGGGCGTGCTGCTGGAGAGCGACATACGCGACGGCTACCGCTGCGACTGCCCTGAGGGCACCGTGGGCAACGGCCGCGTCTGCGCGGGTAAGCGCACGCACATGTAACTGCTGTAACTGCCCGTTACTGCTGTAACTGCCTGTAACTGCCCGTAACTGCCTGTGACTGCCCGCAAGCTTCAACTATTTTCTTAGGATAGCTTTGTACCACTGTAGAAATGTACATTGCAAACATACTGAAGTGCGCAACGGCCGCGTGTGCATGGGTAAGCGCATGCTGTAAGTGCCTGTTACAGCCCGCACCCTGCTGCCTCTCGTCCTACTGTTACCGCCACTGCTGCTGCTGAGCATTGCTTCTGATGCTGAGCATTACAAGCGCACGCGCATGTAACTGCTGTAACTGCCCGTAACTGCTGCAACTGACTGTGGGCAATGGGCAATGGCCGCGTCTGCTTGGGCGAGCGCAAGCTTCAACTATCTCTTAGGATAGGTTTGTACTACCATCGCAGTGTACCGGTACATTGTGAAGTTAAATATATTGTAAACATACTGAAGTGCACAACGACCGCGTGTGAGCGGGTAGGCGCACACGAATGTCACTGCAGTAACGCTCGCTACACCCCGCACCCTGCTGCCACGCGTCCTACTGTGACCGCCACTGCTGCTGCTGCTCAGCATTGCTGCTGCTGCTGCTGCTGCTGCTGAGCACAGAGAGCTGCTGAGCACTGATGTTCACTGATTTTCGCTGCTGCGCACTGATTTTCTGCTGAGTATTGGATGTGCAGGCGGGGAGCAGCCTGTTGCGTGGACAAGCAAGGAGGGCGCTCTGCTTGGGGACCCCATGAAGCTGTGCAGCTGCCAACAACCAATAGTGAGTTGATGACTGCACTTCATTTTGCAAGCCTGCCACAAGCTGTGATGCTACCTTATTTTCTAGTGTAACTACCAGTAGTATGTCACATTGTACTGTAGCACTAGTACTTTCACTTTATGCTGTAGAAGGATGCTTTGACGTAGTGTATAGCACTTGGTGTGGACAAGCGCGCAGTGCCTGCCAGCAACCAATAGTGAGTTGGTGACTGCAGTGCATACCTTAAGCCTGCCATGTACTGTGATACCACCATAGTGCACGCCCACCAGTGCAAATAAATAAAACTACCGGTACCATAGTAGTATTACGGTACTAGTACATGTTTGTCGTATACTTTTGGTGTATATGTGCCTTGATTTAAAGTGAATAAGACTTGGCGCGAACAAGCCCGCAGTGCCATGTGCGAAGTCTGGTCTGTGACCACTACAGTGTGGCGCCGGCTTTTGGCGGTTTTGTGGGTTCATGTCTACAATGTATTTATCATACCTGATGTTGTACTAGTAGCACTTCTGTCCTATACAGCATCAAGCCCAGCTGCTGCTGCACAACGCTCAGCTTTGACTTGCAAAAAAAAAGAGGTCATCCCCTGGAAGCAAGGTTATCGTGCACCAACAGGCCGGGAATGAGCAACTCTTGGCAGGGTTTGGTCCGGTGCGATTTGGCTTGGTTTGCTCAGAGTGCGGTCAGCGTTCGGGAGGGTTGGGTGGCCTTTGCCAAACAAACTTCGGCTGGTTAGGTTGGGCAGGGCATGGGTGGGGGTTGGGCTGGTGGGGTGCGGTGCCAAACCCACTCCATAATAAAAACCACGTGATGTCCCTTTTCTTACCTCTAAAATGGACCCGTGGACCGGCGGCGGTATGCGCATTATGACAGTGGATACTATCAGGAGTTTCGTGCATACAACCCACATGACCTCCCTCTATTACCTTTGAAGTGTGTGCAACAGGCGAACCCGTGTTTTGACACGGATTGCGGGCGGAATGCGCATTATGATAGTGAACACTAGTACTAAAAGTACTACCAGAAGTTTCGTTCTTAAACACCACATGACTTCCCTTTCTTGCCTTGCATGAGTGTGAAAGAAACCTAAAAGGCTGCTAAGCCCAGATACTGCCGTGGCTGGGGCCAAATGCCAGGCCGAAGCCTGTGG
>JAULBY010047994.1:0-24704 GCA_032358315.1 Ophiocytium majus
GAAAAATACTCAACATCAATGAAAGGTAACACCTTGCGAGTGTACTCTTCATTATATGTTAGATTCTTCAGAATAGAAAGTTCTAGGCGATTCAAATTGGCCGTCCGTTAAAATTATTGTCGTGAGAATGTCACCCATCATTGTAACAAATTTCTCGTCATTGTCTAAGTCTTTTCTGGTAAACTCACCAGATTCAACCACTTGATATCCAAATTTGAAAACAGCACCGAAGCCTTCTTCTGCGATAGAAGCTCCAGTGTAGTAATACAAAACACCAGCATAAGGCTCTTTTAGAAGCCTAATGCCAGTTAAATCGCTGTCTTCAAAATCATGGAATTCATAATCAATTCCAGACTTTAAAGTGTCAGACTTCTTCCAGAACGCTATCTTTGCCCATAATGCTGCCATAAGCGATTTCATATTTTTTCCTTACATACTCTTTGAATTTTTCATCAGTTAGTAATTCATCCCAGAATTCACCATTCATTGTATCGGCTAGGCGTTTCTTGTCACCAATCTCACCAGATTCAGCATCAACTTTGGCATACCAACCATTGGATGGCTTAACAACAAACTTACCTTCAAGTGCAACGTCCATCAAGCCAGAATACTTGTTCAAGCCACCTTCGTATGCAACTGTAACTGGAATCTTAGACTTCTCTTTAACGTAACGAGATTTCTCAACGTTGATAATGAAGTTGTAACCAACAATCTCAGTACCTTCTTTTTCTTGTTGACGACCCAAGATAAAGATATTATCAGCAGAATAGTAAGAACCTGTACCACCACCAACAACGTCTTTGGCATACAATTCCATAGTCTTGTAAGTGTGATTCACTACAATCATAGGAATGTCTTTCAATGACAAGTGTGGTGTTACCATACGGAACAACGACTTAACTTGTTTAGCACGGGACATATCAGCAACAGACTTGCCTTCAAGTGCATCTTCAACTTCTTTCTTAGAAGCCAAGTTACCAATCGAATCTACCAAGATGATGATGTTATCACCACGCTCAATACCTTCCAACTGTTTCATAATATCAAACTTCAATTGTTCAATGTCTGTTAATGGTGTGTGCAGTACACGTTCCATATCAATGTTGAATGTCTCAAAGTAAGATTTAGGAGTACCGAACTCGCTGTCATAAAACAACAGAACAGCTTCAGGATATTTCTCCATGTAAGACTTTGCCATCAACAATGAGAACGCAGTCTTAAAGTGTTTTGATGGACCAGCCCACATTGTTAGACCAGGTGTCAAACCACCATCTAGCCTACCAGACAGTGCAACGTTAATCATAGGGACTGACGTTGGGATCATGTCTTTGTCGTTAAAGAACTTTGATTTGGCTAGGATCGCACTATCTTTGATAGTACTGTTCTTTTTAATTTTATCAAGTAAACTCATATTATACCTTTGTTAGAAAAAGTCTGCAAGAGAATTAGTCTTCTCTGCTTGCCAACCGATAGAGTCCAAAATAATTTTGATTGGTTCTAGGAAGGCTTTGTCAAATTGTAAATCATAATTAATGTAATTGTCAAGACCAAACTCTGTTGGCAAACGACCTGGATATGAAATTACATTATCACCGAATGGATTAGGTTGTTTCACATAAGTGAACTTCAACTTCTCACCCTCTTGAATCATCTGGTACTTATTGGTCAAGTTATACTTCTTGAGGAAGTAATTATAAATCAAAGCACCACGTACATGAATCGGTGTACCCTTAGTATATATTTGACCAGCATCAGTGTAAGTCTTCAAACCATTGACTGAACGAGGAAAAGATACTTCTTCAGGTGGCAAAGATTTGAATTCATCACGAAATTTCAAAATGTAATCTTGCACTTGTTGTTCATTACCAGTAACTGTCAACTTGATAACATCTTTCATCTTTTCACGGATGATGGATGGAGTAGATGACTTCACCATTTCAAGACCCATGACTTTCATCTGAGGCTCATTGTATTGAACACCTTCGTTGTTATACACGTTTAGAATATAACGTTTCTTGGCTGTCCAGATACCTTTGTCGGATAAACCTTCGCGTTTCATTTGCATCTTCTGCTCATATGCATGAACATAATCAGCAAGTTCTTGGTAAGATTCATCAATGAATGGTTGAATTTTCTTCTCGCATACGCGATCCATGAATTCAATTACTTTCTGGCCAGGAAGAGCAACGTCACCATCAGGAGTACCATATACACCAGCAACAAGTTCTTCCAGGCGTAGGTAAATGGAATCAGTGTCGGAAGCGATAACATAATCTTTGTCTTTAGTTTTAAGTACATTATTCATGTACGAATTAATTTTGTTTTCAATCCAGCGAATAGACAATTGACCAGCAGTAGTAACACCAAGTGCCATACGCAAGTCATAGAATCGGAAGTACTGTGAACCCATCGCACCATAAGCAGAGTTCAAAGAAACTTTCTTAGCCAACTGCAAGTTATCATAACGAGAAATTCTATTTTTAATTTCACGTTTCTTCTTTGGGTCTTTCTCCAACTCATACTCTTGTTTGGCTTGCAACATCATCTTTTTAAACTTCTTACGATCATCATACATTTCTTCCAACATCGTAGGTAAGAACCCACGCTTATCTGTACGGAAAAACTGTCCGTTAGGAGTAACAGTCACACCACTCAAATTTGATAGATTAACCGACTTAGTGAGCAAGTTATCAACGTTTACACCATCAGAGATAATCTTACGCATTTCTGGTGTGTAGTCACGCACTTCTACAACAGTCTCAGGAGAGATGTTATACTGCATCATCAAGTGAGGATACAAACTGTTCAAGTCAAACGATGCAACCCATTTGTGCATACCAATTTGTGGGTCTTTAACATACGCACCTTCAAACGCACCATCTTTGATACTTGTCTCACGTGGAGGTACAACGATGTTTCGTTCCAGCAGATAGTTATAGATGATAGCATCCCACATACGAGTTTGTGTAAACACATCTTCAAAGTTAGATTTGGTATCATATGCAAGAGTCATTGACAACTCAAGCAACTTCAACTTACTTTCAAGTTCAACAATCAACTCAACGTCAACGATGTTGTACTCAATAAACTTTTGAAAGTTTAGTTTGTACAACTGGTGCAAGTTATCAAATTCATCATAAGATAGTTTTTGCTTACCAAGCTCTACGTTAGCAATGTTATCAAGGCGATACGATTCTTGTGACTTACCACCAGGCGCAAACCATTTGTACAACTCAATGTAATCAAGTGATGCAACGCCATAGATTTCATACGCAATCATTTCACGACCACGGATGTTAGTCTTACGTTCATTCACCATATTCCATGGTGATAGTTTCTTCATTTCATCTTCACCAAGAATCTTAGTGAAACGATTTACAAGATATGGAATATCAAAGAACTTGGTGTTCCAACCAGTAATGATATCAGGACAGTCATACTGCCAGTCGGTCAAGAACTTTTTACACAAGTCATATTCATCGCGGCATTTCGTGTACGTGACATTATCATTGTAATTGTTAAAATCACCACAGCCATAAACTTTCATTACACCATTCAAACGCTTGATGGCGATAGCAGTGATGGTAGCATCAGCTTTATATGGATCAGGGAAACCATTCTCAGAGCCAACCTCAATGTCAATTACATCAATAGCAACTTGTGTTTGGTCCCAGTCAATCATACCTTTATGTTCATCAGCGATAAAGGCATATTCATAACGATTGTTGCCGAAGATTTTGAAATTCTCAACTTCTTCATAGCGTTTAATAAAATCTCGGCACTCACGGATAGAGCCAAGTTTAATCTCTTCAAGGTATTCACCGTGAAGAGTTTTCCATTTGGTAGGTTTTTGGGCGGCTAAAAACATTGTAGGCGTGTAACCCACGCGGAGTTTTACACGCCTACCGTTTTCTACACCTCTGTAAAGAATGTTGTTGCCAACACAAACTACGTTAGTATAAAATTTATTTGTCATTTATGGCATTTGTGATACGATTTGAATTCCTACACCGAACATTTTATTATACTGATTTTCTAGCTCAACAACTGGTGTTGTTACAGTTAGAACGTCTTCATTACCAATTAGAATACCCGAATCAAATTCGTTTGTGAATTGCAAGAATGGTGCGAAACCCATCATAGGTGTTCCATCTTGCCCTGGCTGCACAATAACTTGCACAGGCTTTTTAATTTTAAGAGTAGAATTACTCTCTTCAATTTCACCCATCAAAGTCTGGGCTGTTTTAAGTGTGATGCACTTAATCATGCTGGTACCTTTTCTTCTGCAAAAAAGGTTTTAAGTGTTACCCATTTCTTGGGGAACAACATTTCACGGGAGTCAAAGTCTCCAATGTCCAAAGTTGGATCGTTTACCAAACCGACCAACTCAACCATGTTATCGAACTCTCGCAAAAAGAGATCGTACTTATAGGCTTTCAAGCCTGCGTCTTGCGCCATTTGTTGCGCCAATTTGACTGTATTCATATTAGTCCTCATTGATTAATAGCAATATTGCTCCATGTTTTAAGTTTCTCAAATTTCTGCTTCTTTGCTTTTTCTAAACCATTGTCAGTAACTCCAACATTTTTATTAACAAGCAACTCAATCATTGCTAACAAATCACCCAACTCTTCTTCAAGCATTTGAATATTGGTATAGTTCTTACCGGGCTTGATTTGGTCGGGACCAAACCGAAAACACTTGCTGATAGCTTGTGTAACTTCGGCACATTCTTCTTGGAGAATTAATAGAATTTCACGGGTGTCATCGTTCATAATGTATTATATCACAGTTTAACAAAAGGTGCAAGCACTGGAGCAGTCCAACCTTCAGGTTTCATAACTTTACCAGCATCGTTCTTGATAACTTTACCAGTTTCTGAATTGATTTTATCTAGATTGCTTCGTGCAACTTCTGCCCAGGCACCGTCAACATCAAAGCCTTTCATGTGACAGTAACCTAGAATAACCCAAATCATGTCCATACATGCATCTAGTTGTTCTACGTCATCACGCATAACTACAGCTTCACAAAAT
This sequence comes from Ophiocytium majus, assembly GCA_032358315.1. NCBI lineage: Eukaryota > Xanthophyceae > Mischococcales > Ophiocytiaceae > Ophiocytium > Ophiocytium majus. Next base: position 5,037 of record JAULBY010047994.1, read on the forward strand.
TCATCATATTCTTCGGCAATTAAGCCGCGATACAAATGGACATTTTCTTGACACTGTTCTTGGTCACAAGCATTGATAAAATGCTTAACATCATAATTCATATTATTCATAATTTTCTTTATTGGTTGCGGACCCAGGATTCGAACCTGGAATTAAGGATTATGAGTCCTTTGTGATACCGTTTCACTAATCCGCTATAGTATATATTACTTCTTTACTTCGGTGATGATAACATGACCATCTTTTTCATCAATATTTAGAATTGTACCTTCACCCCAACCCATATCGGCTAGAAGATCAGGAGGCAATTCTATGATTGCATCACCATTATCACATATCTCCAGCACATGTGATGTGTATGTTTTACTTGGTTGCATTCGCTAATTCCTTATAACCAGCACGTGTTGGATGCACATTGTCTTTATCAAGGTGCAAGATAGGTAAAACAGTATCACCATTTTGTTTGGCAACTTCTTTCACAATATCTTGAATCTCAGGCTTGATTGCTGGCAGAATCCAGAACACACGATCCGCTTTAACAAGCTCTCTCAGTGTCTCTAACTCTTTGCGGGTTTTAATTGCTTTGTGATCGTTTGAACCAAGACTAATTATAACACATTTTGCAGTCAAATTGTTGGTAATGAATTTATTATTCCATTGTTTACTTGTGTAGCCTTGGACTGCATGGCTCACACATTCGGTGCGAACTTGTGAAACACCAACACCAATACTATCACCAAGAATCAAACATTCTAGCATTGTGTTACCTTTATTCCACACTCTTGGAGAAAATTAACTCCGCTAGTGTCCCGATAACTGTTGCGATAAAAGACAGAGTTAATGCCACTTTGATATACAAGTTTGGCACAATCAATACAGGGAGCATGGGTAACGTACAAAGTAGCACCGTCGCTAGAGTTTGTAGACTTAGATACTTTTGCAATAGCATTGGTCTCAGCATGTAATACCTCACGTTTCGTTATTAGTTTATATTTTTTCCATGGCAAATTTGATGTTTTTGGAAGTTGTTGTTCAGACCAATCACCATCATCACAATAGATTTTTTCTTCACAGTTGTTATCCCAACCGGACGGCATACCATTATAGCCGATACCAATGATTGTGTTATCTTTTACAATAACACAACCTACTTTTAATCTAACAGCCGAAGACAACTTAGCGTATACCTCGGCTGCAGCCATATGTGCATCATCAAACTTCGACATAATGTAATTTAAAATCGTCAGCACGTTGTTCGTAGTTAATGTAACCGCGTGGATTACAAACGATACGAGTAGTGCCAATCATATAATCAAACGGCTCATGTGTATGTCCATGCGTCCATGCTTTGATTTGTGGACGGTCAAGAATAAACTCAGCCAGCTCAGAAGAGTAACCACCATTCACCATGAAGTCATCTTTATATCGCGGATGTGTAGACATACGACTTGGTGCATGATGACCAACAACAACAAACTTTTTGGCGACTGCATCCGGTGTACCTGTAACCATGTCAATGAATGTCAACATTCGTTTATGATCTTCAACAACAGTATCGGGATGCAATGCAGCCGTGCGAGTACGTGAATTGCCATCATTATCTCGGAAGTAAACTGGATTAGAACTATCTTCCACAATCTGAAAGTCGTTCATATAGCCACGGATACCATACAATGTGTTAGGGTCTTCCTTATTCATATCAGTCCACAAAGTACCACCAATAAAGGTAACATCTTTATATGTGAATGTTTCTTTATCTAGAATATGGAGATTAGGAAGATAATCAAACGTTGTGCGTAAACGATTGATTGTTTTGGCAAAGTCACCGTGATAATGTTCATGGTTGCCAGCAACATAAACAACATGTGCGAATCTTTCACAGCATTCTTGGAAGAATGTGTGGTACATAGTAGAGCGATTTTGTCCACTCAGCTCATGCACATCACGAGGACGTAAATCTTTAGCGACACAGATATCACCGGACAGGATTAAAACGTCTGCGTCTTCATCATTAAATAATTCTAGGCGTCCGAACTCTAGATGGACATCCGATGCCACAGCAAATTTCATGTTAAATACCTTCCTAATTCAATGCGGGCTTGTGTTATTGATGGAAATTTCTTTCCGTTCACGTATATAGATTTAGAACCATAAACAATTACAGGACCAATGTTAGTCTCAAAAGTATAACGGGTCTTGCCTTTGGTGTCAACTTCTTTCGTCTTGCAATGATAATTGTCCACAAAACCGCAAAACATTAATGTTTCACGCACTTCATCGGATATCAACTTACGGAGGAATGCTTCGTTCATAATCTGCCTTTCTGAGTAAATTATACATCAAAAAGGCAGATTTGTCAAGCATTATTCTTGTAGTAGTTTTTTCTTACCATTCTCAGAACTGAGTACTTTATTCTTACCGCCAGAAGCGATTGGAATGCGTTTTGGCAAGTTTTCCTCTGGGATGACGTTCTCCAGTTCAACGGTCAAAATACCGTCGGCTAGGGACGCTCCTTTTACTTGGACTGTAGCAGCCATGTGAACCGTTTTCTTGAATGAACGGGTACCGATACCTTGGTGCAAATACGAACGATTCGCATCTTTCTCAGTCTTTTTACCCGAAATTTCAAGTTGGTTCTTTACGACCTCAATTGAAATATCCTCATCACTGAAGCCGGCAACAGCTAACTCTACCAAATAATTATTGTCATCAATCTTGACAATGTTATGTGGAGGGAAAGTTGAAGGTGTAAATTTGTCAGCAGACAAACCATCGAACGCATCAAAGAAGCGGTCGAAGCCAACTGTGGAAGGAAGTAGTTGTCCGAATTGGACACGTGGATGTAATGTCATTTAGTTCTCCTAATTAAAGCAAGTTAAAAAAATGCTACCCTAAAAGGCATAGCAATAGCCCAGCTTACCTTATACTGGCTCAAACTTTCGTGTTGAGGGTGTAATTACACGGACGCCTTATACCGTAGCATCAAACAGCCCTAAGGTGGGTTAGAAAAACTGGATGGCGAAACTCCGAAGACATTTCTCATCCAGCCATAATTTGGTCCGAGGAATTCATAACCAGCCTAACCTCGGACTGCTGGTTCCCATCCCGAGTGAGATACACTTATTTAGTAATTTTTTTGAATGCCTCAAGATTTACAAAATATTTTCTTTGTGGATTCTGCTCGGTGAACACCTGAATGAATGTCATAGGACCTTCAACTCGCTTCTCATACAAATTGCTGGTCACTACTGTTTCACCCGTGTAGATGTTCTTTAACTTTGAAAATTCTTCTTTCACTTTTCTCATAATATAATCCCATCATTCTTGTGGCTTCTTACCGATATTGTACTTACTGACCAACTGCCAGTCGTCTTTCTCGCGGAAAGAAATGATTTTAATCTGGTGCAATGGAGCAATCAACTCACCCATCACTTCAGGATTAACAATCTTAACCAAGTCCCATTCTTCTAAAAGTTTTGCAATTGCGTTGCGTCTTTCAATATCATTGTCTGAAATATTAGATGGCTTACCATCCAATGCGAATAATTCTTTAAAGTGGACAATATAGTACTGTCCCTTCTTATGTAGAATATGACAAGATTGGTACAGCATCTTTTCTTTACGAGAAGAGACACCAATCCTAGTCAGAGTTTCACGTACTTTTAAAAAATCATCTTGTTCTTTAAGTGTCACCTCAACAAAATTTGCTAAGTCTACCATATATCATTTCCTCAATCCACCTGTATCGGTTTTTTCTTTTAATTGTTGGATTTGTTCATCGGAAAGTAGGCGCAAGGCTTCACGTGCTTTGTTATCGGAGTACCCGAAATATGTCTTTACACATGCTAAATCTTCACTTTTTACAACCTTAGCCCACTTATTGAACGGTCTTTTTCTTGACCTGATAGTATTTAGTAAATAATCGTTTTGCAGTTTCTTATCAATCTGGTGTCTACGATTCATCTCATTAGCGTACATGATACAGTCCTTGTGATAGGAAAGTGTCTTGTTCACCAAGTATGGCTCATAGGCTTTCTCGGTCTGTGCGTCCACGATAAGATTCTTCTTACCTTGGAGAATATCATTTACATAATCAAATGGACTACTCATGGCAACGGCATCTTAATACGAGGAACAGGTTGAAATCCAGAAGTAAGGAAAGTATTACCGGTACTATCATGTTGAGTCTGTTGAACTTGCAATTCAACTTTAACAACTTTATTATCTTTGTCTGTGAATTCAACAACCTGAAATTGATATGTAACTACCCTAGGAACATTCATACTGACTGCATTAGAAGTACCAGTAACAGTAATTGTGCCGAGTTGTGATGGAGAAATAACAGAATAATTCATAGAAACTCACCTAAATTATTATTAATTGAAAACTCTCTTACTTTACCTGCAACAGAATATGCGCTTCCATCGTATCTTTCATAATTTTCATCTACGTTCATCAAAGGAAGTTTTCCAAAATTATAACCATACTGTAGAATAAAATCAGATTCAATTGCGCTAATAAAAGAACGATGTAAAAAATCTTCAATTCTATTTTCATCTGGAACAAAAAGATGGACATAAAGTTGACGATTCACATTCAAATGTGGCAAATGTGTTTCGTGAAACAATCTATATTTCTTTTCAGGTGCATTTCCACAGTCTTTCAAATACATAAAATGTGTTTTAATTCTTGAAGCAAATTTTGAATACATTTTGCCTCTTCCAGTATTTTTGTTTTTACGATCAAACGCAAAATCACTTTTCTTTCCACCAGACATACCAAAGTAAATGGTATCTTCAATGTCAAAAGGAAATACATGTTGTTCGGGTATCACATCAAGAAAAGCGATAGAGTAAACAACAGCACCAATCTGATTTTTCATTTCATAGATTTGATTCTTATCAAACCAACCTAAAGACTTACCCATCATTACAGAATTAATCATTATGTAAGCATCCTAATAAGACCAACAGTATCAATTGTTACCAATAGCATGTAGTTGATAAGCATCCCAAAACTCTTGCGAGAAAAAGCAGCCCAAGCATAGAGGCAACAGCCGAAGATCCAAATAGGATAAAGAGTAAGTAAGGGCGGATTCGGGACTGTAGCAGCCATGGCCAACGAATTGCCAATTGAAATGCACCAAGCAAGCAACTCAATGCAAAAACGAGTAGGATGAGATTCAAAATCATCTTGTATCCAATCAATAATTCCAGTAATAAAATCTTTGGGTGTAGGCATTTCAATCATTCTAATAGTCTTTCGGTTTCGTAGACCAAGGATTTATGGCAACAGAGAAACGAGTTCCTGTATAATCTTCAACTCCATGTCGAACACCCGGTGAAAATACCAATAGTCTATTGGTCTTGGGTATGACCGCAATATCATCAGTCATAAACTTTCCGTTCGTTAGATTATATATTTCAGCGTAAAAAACAATGCTGCAAATCGGAGTAGATATTTGTCCAGTATGAGCAAAAAAAGATTCATCTTTATCTATGTGCCAGTTTGGTTTTGTTCCATAATGTGCCCATTGTTCCATACCTATCATAGAAGATATATCAAATACATTAGACACTTTATTTAATATCTTAGAAAATGGGCCGTCACTCTTTAGAAACCATTCTAAGTTACCATCTACCCATCGCATCTGTCGAGCTTGCGGGCTGGCGTGGAAAAACTTATGTACGATAGCAAGATTGTCGCTATCCAATACATCATCTATAACAATTAACATTTATTTAAACTCCACACTTACCATCAATTCAGTCAAACAAGCAACAGTATTGATTTCATGGTCAGCCACGAACGCTTGTTTATACTGATAGTCGGCAAGAATAATGACAGCTTGTGGAATGCTTTGTGGTTGCAAAACTTCATACAAGTTATCATAGAGTTTACGATACAGTGTAGTAGGATCAACATCAGCAATAGCAACCCATTTACGAATTGCACCAAAGTCTTTACTCTTTAGATGCTTAACGATTTCACTGATTGAAACATCCGACAACTGTGCAAGAATGCCAGTGTCAATCTTACCAAACTGTGCATAACGTTGCAACTCATTCAGAATACGGCGAAAGTCAGGGAAGTGTTTCTTCACCAACTCAGCAATAACTTTAGGCTCATACTCAACACCTTCGGTATCAAGGATACCTTGAATACGTTTAAAGAACAAACCTGCCATTGGTGTCTTTTCATCATTCTTTAGAGTGAAGTCAATCACCGCGCAACGTGAATGCAACGGATCAATAATCTTACTCTTAAAGTTACATGTGAAAATGAACGAACAGTTAGCAGCAAACTCTTCCATGAAGTTACGCAACGCAGGCTGCACAGATTCGGCATTCATATAGTCAGCTTCATCAATGATGATAACTTTCTTACCACCAGTGAATGATGTTGACGATGCAAAGTCTTTAATCTTGGTACGGAATGTATCAATCAAACGACCTTCGTCCGAACCGTTGATAATCAAATAGTCTGCACCAATCTGATTACACAATGCTTTCGCAACGGTGGTCTTACCAACACCTGCGCTACCAGATAGCAACAGGTGAGGAATGTGATTTGACTTTACGTATTGCTGAAACGGCTTTTTAAGGCGCTCAGGCAAAATACATTCGTCAATAGTTTGTGGTCGATGTTTCTCAACCCACAATAAATGTTCCATAACAACTCCATAATATAAATTTCAAATCAAACGTTATTCAAACGTGCTACAAGCTCAAGCATAGATTCTCTAGTGCTTAGTATAACACCATCATCAAGATAAATCAAGGTAGTCTTTTGACTTTCAGTAACCTTGATTACTTTGTTGACGTTAATGCTCCATGTATGACCGTTGATGTCATTGACATACAAAAACATCAGGCTTCTCCAGTAGAGCCAACTTCTGTGGCAACCCAGTACTGCAATGGTTTAGATGTGTTTTTGAATCGTGCAAGACCCTTGAATGAAATTGTGATTTCATATGTGCCAGGAATCATTTTCATATTTTCTGTTTTGAACAACATAGAATATTTCTTACCAGATGCATTCGCACCAATTTCAATTTGGCTTGTGTGGGTGGATGTATTCTTGTTATCAATTGCAGCCAAGTAAACTTTACTACCATCAGATTTGATAGCAATATGTGGTGTACCAAGAACAGATGCTGCGCGTAGAATAGCCGCAAAGTCTTTCTGTTCAATCGTGAATTGAACATCACTTGTAGGCATAACGATTGACTTCTCAGGTGCATTCTTCACCATAGAAACTTCACAGATGCGATAGAAGTTTTTCATACGACCTGATGTATCAGTCATAGTAACAGACTTGTCATCAAATTCCAATTCAGAATCACCTTCATGCAAGCTCATAGCAGACAAGAATCGGTTCAAGTCAAAGATGCCGAAGTCGGATGTGATTGTCTCATTGATTGTAGTCTCAGCCAAGACTTGTTTAGATGCATCACAGGTACGCAATACATTACCAGAACGGAATACAATACCGTCATTAATGCTTGCAAAGTTTTTCAAAAGCTCTTGTGTATCTTTAGATAGTTTCATTATTTTCTCCATTACAAATTTCGTTTTCACGTGAGTACATTATATCATGTTCGTACAAAAACATCAAGCAACACATAGCATGTGCGAGGTGATGTATACCAGATTCTGGGTCAATCTTCTCACCTTTTTTCCATGCCCACACATGTCGTTGCATTGCATCAAAGTATCTACGCTTAGAATCTGGTACTTTTTGCCAGTTATCGCGCTCATACTTTTGTGCACCGAAAGTTAATACCTTCACTGTTTCCTCTAGTGCAAAAGGTGGCAGTAAACCATACTCTAGTTTACCACCATCATATTTGCGACCAGTTGTTGTGACGACAGGAGTAGCATCTTGTAGATTCAAGGCTTCTTTACCATATTCTTCGGCTGGTGGTGCACCAGTATCATAAGAGTCGTCACGTGGCATTACAGTTTCCCTGTTAGTTCAGCAATCTTTGGCATGTTACCAGTGAAAGCATATGTACCAATATGTTGTGTTCGCATCCATGGACACAAGAAAATCTGTCCACCAATTTTACGCCACAATTGGCAGAACATATAGTCCTCAGACAAGTAACGATCAGAACCACCACCTGTTGCACTATCAGCAGTATCAATGATTGTATCAAAGTATGCATGAATGTAACGTGAGCCATCAAAGTTTGCTTGCCCAACGTGGTCAGGACGATAACGCAACTGTGGATAGGCTGCTTCCATTTTCTCAAACACTTCACGTTTAATCATCATGTAACCAGTACCAATCTCCATGACCTCAAGAGGATCATTGACTGAGAATTGTTGTGTACCTTTTACAACGTTGAACACATAGTCACCGACCACGTTTTCAAGTTCATGAGGATTCATATCGGTATGTGTACGTGCGGCATGCGCTACGTTATTCCAATTAATTGCTTTCTTGGGATATGGACCACCGATAACTTCTTTGTCCAGAGCAAGCAATGCAATAACATCTTGTGGCACATAATGTACATCCGAATCAATGAAAAGCATGTGCGTACAATCTGAACGCAAGAATTCATCAACAAGGTAATTACGTGCCCGTGTAATCAAAGATTCATTAAACAAGAAGGAGAAGCGGACTTCGACACCATATTTGATTAGCAAACCTTGCAAATCAAGACAAGCCTTAACATACATGCCATGGGACATTCCACCATACATGGGTGTAGCCACAAACAATTTATGTTTTTTCAAGTCTTCAATTTTAACTTTAATTTCCATAATATATCCATAAAAAAAGAGGGAGTGATACAAGTATATATCACATCCCTCTAGTAAATCTACCCGAAATTAGGCAAATGTGCGATTCATTTTAGCCATACGTTTGGTAGGTGTGCCAAGGCGATAGAATGCAATCTTGCGACCATCTTCCAACTTGCGGGTGTTCAAGTAGATGGCATGACCATCTTGACGCAACTCGGAGATACGTGCAGCCACGTTCATAATGCCGAAACGTTTACGTGCTTGCGCAGTGGTGAAGGTGTTGTAGCCTTCAGTTTTGGTCAAAGCATTCAACATTTTTTCTTTAGCAGACAATTTACTCATTTTAAACTCCATAATAAAATCACACTTTGAATTGAATTGAGAGGTGATGGTGTCTCAATATTAGTTATAATAACACAAAGCACGGAGCATGTCAACACTCCGTGCGGTAAAAATGAAATTACTTAGAAAGGAATTTCAACGTCAGGTGACACAGGATTTAAATTCTGTTCTGGAACAGGTTCATCTTTTTTCTTAGCATCAGCATCAAGTTTGGTATACAAATCAAGGAAGGACATTTTTGTATCGTCATCAAAACGATTCAAGCAAAGACCAACCGATTTCATACGATCACCATGCACACCGTAAGTTTTGCAGATGTGTACCAGACGGCGAGTGGAGATAATTTCATCAACACCACCTTCGGCATATGTTTTGCGGATTGTATCAGCCCACATAACCAACATATCGGCAAACTCGTCATCTTCTTTACCAGAAGCTACCAGTTCTTTCTTGATGATTTTTTTCTCAACTGTAACAGGAGGATACTCTTGTTCATATGTATTCAAGAAACGTTCCAAGAATGCTTCGTTAAGAACGTTTGTAAACATATACCGACCATCGTCAGAACCTTTACCTTTTGTATTTGCAGTAGCCACAATTGTAAAGCCAGGCGCTGGTGTAACAGTCTCGCCTTTCTTTTTCAACATAAATGGTTTACCTTCCAATACCCGTTGCAAACATGCCAGATTTTGTGCACCGTAGTCAATTTCATCAATACACAAAACGGCACCTTGGCGGGCTGCGACAGTAACTGGACCATCACGCCATTCCATTTGACCATTAATCAAAACATAGTTACCGAGCAAATCGGATTCATCGGTATCGGGTGTCATAGAGATACAAACGAATTTTCGTTTTGCTTTGGCACAAGCCTGCTCTACGGACATGGTCTTACCATTACCAGATTGACCAGTAATAAAGATAGGAAAGAATTGGTTACTCTGAACAATCGCCAGCAAGTCTTGGTAGTTGCCAAATGGAACATAGTTTTTGTACACCGATGGAATCAAGTTCTCGGTTTCCAATTCAGTAGTAACACTGGTAATACGATTAACAGCAACAGGTGCTGGTGCAGTTTCTTTTTTCATAGGCAAAACATTTTCAACAACAGAAGCCGATACACCTGGAATTTTATACATTCCACGACCAGCACGATTAGAGGCATCTTTCGCAAACCATTGAGGAAAGTTGATACCATTCTCTGCACACAAAGATTCAATCTCCATGCGAGACATAGTGGACTTACCAGTAGAGGCAGCCAACGACAAAAACACATCACGTTTACTCATAACAACTCCAAATAATCATTCAATACAAGTATTCTATCAAAAAAACACCACTTTGTCAAGAGTGGTGTTGTAAAAAAGTCACACTGCAATTTCACCAATGAAACGATTCACCAGAACGCGGCTGACTTGTTTCTTTTTGTTCATTTTGATAAAAGCATTCCGCAATTTGGCGGGAGTAACATCACCATCAACTTGTAAACTTTCGTTTTCAATTGACATTTCATCGCCACCAGGAATCAAAAAGAACTTTTTGTAACCAGGATTATGTGATTCCAAGAAACGTTTCTCTTTAATTTCTTTGACCAAACTGTTAGTCAATGCTTGGCATCGGTACATTTCATCATGATTTCTACTGTACTTATCATCATACAATGTTTTACCATCAGGATCAACATAACGGCGCTCAACTGAACTACGGATACTACCAGATTGTGTGATAAAGAAACCGATAATCTTAGCACCAGTGGTGTGAGAATACCAATCAAACACTGCTTTACGGATAGGATTATCATACTCCATATCTTTAGCAACAGTTTGAAATTTCTCTTTCTTATCTTGAATAATAACGTTTTGACGGCGAGTATCAAAGAATTTACCACAGTGTGTGCGGTTAATACCATCAGCATCACCATCATGCAACAAAATCATATTGACGATATCTAATTTGTTTTGCTCACGGAATTGTTTAGTCAATGGCTGCAAAGCGACCATTGCTTCAATCATCGGAGTATTAGATAGCATCTCACTTGGTGGAGCACTAAAATTGCGAGTGTTTCGTGATGTATATGAATTAGCCAGCAGTGCCAAGTTTTTCATACAACGCAAGAATTCACCATTACTCATACGCGAATTAATATATTCACGCAAAAACACTTGTTCTAATGCCAATTCATCTTTACGCACAGTAAAACTAGTGCGAGGCCGACGGCCAGTATCAAGGTGAAAACCAGCATCATTATTACCGAAGCCATACACCACGAATGGGATATTAACTTTACGACAAAATGCAGCCACAATCATCATTTGTTCAATAGTAGAAGCCATGTTATATTGCATTGATCCAGAACGATCAAACATCATAACCAAACCATGTGATTTGCCTTTAGGTACTCTAGTAATCTTACGGAAGATATTATCATCAACTTGGTATTTGTAAATACGGCTGATATCAATATCACCAGACTCAGACACTTTAGCTTTAGCAAATTTGGAAGCGGCTTTACGCATTTCAAATTCTTTAGCAAGCAAACCAATATAACGGTCATTCTTTTGTTTGAATTCGGTATAGATTTTGGTTCGTGTAGATTCAAAATTATCGTAACCACCCCAGAATTTATCCATCAATTCATGGACACGTTTCACTGGAGTAACAATTTCTTCCATCACAGGCTTTGGCAAGTCAACATAAATGTATTCTTTGCTTTTTTCATCCAACAATAATGATTCGTTATTACGGAATGCTTCGTCTGTTTCACAGACTGGTTCATCCATATTAAGTTCTTCATTCCAAACTGACTTAGATTCTTTATCACGGTTGAAAGTACTAATTTCTGATTCATCTTCAGATTCTTCACCATCAGCCGAGTCATCAGAAGATTTTACTTGACCATCGCCATTATAAGATTCTTCGTCCGTAGGTTCACCATCATCAGATTCTTGACCATCGCCAGATTCGTCCGATTCGCCTTCTTCATCACCATAGTCAGAATCATTAAACTCCATTTCATCCGAATCATCCATGCGATTCAAAGGACGGAATTTATATTGCTGTTTTTGAATTTCATTCTGTTCAGTTTTAGAATAATCATAAACTGCTTCGGTAACACGAACAACATCATCCCAAGTTTCGCAACCTTCAACTTGGTCAACCAGTTTTTGTTCGTCATCAGTAAATTTAATACCGAATTGAACACCACCTTTTGTATAAAGATTCAAGCGGTCAATGAATGGCATTTCATTAACGTCACGACCTTTCAGTCCGAAGAAGTCGCGTTCGGTCAATTCACCATATGCTTTAACGAATGAATTACGCAAGCCAGGGTAGCGGCGTTTCATTTTTTTCTCAATACGTGCATCCTCAACAACGTTAAGGAAGTGTTTGAAATTTTTGTTGAATTTGCCAGCACCGACAACGGCATCATGCCAACCTTCTGGAGGTGTTTCTAGTGCGTGACCAACTTCGTGACCAAGCAACATATCATACAATGAACCAGACATATCTTTCCAGATAGGGCAGTGCAATACACGATTTTTGAGGTCGAACATAGCCGTTGCAATCTTTTGGTGCTCAACGGTAATATTCTCAGTAGCCATCAACTTGGCTAACTGTGATTTGGATTCTTGTGTGAAATTCATAACATTCCTTCTAACAACAGATACAAGTATATCAGGATCAGAAGGAATGTCAAGTACTTAAAAAGTATTAGTTGTAAAATTACAACGTTTCTGGCTTCCAATCATGGATAAGTCTCATGCCATACTCATTGTTACCTTCTGGTATTACTACATTTGGTTTCATTTTTAGTTTGTTGACTTTGAATGGATTGTAGTCAACATAATGATGCCAACGACCATAACGCCAAACAACACGGGCTACATCTGGATGCATCTCGGCAAGCATTTGTGATTTATTTATTGTACCACTGCTATTGTAACCAGTCTTTTTAAAGTTTTCGTCAGAGTCTGCAAACTCTTTATGATAGAACTCTTCGGTGTTACCACCTTTAACTGTTTGTGTGGCTGCTTTGCCTTGCAAGAATGCATTGAACTGAATTGTGCAATCGCCGTCTTTCAATACACGGAGACAAATATCAGTGTCTTCATTGTAACGACCGCGCCAGCGGTGTTTACAATCATTTGAAATCAACAAGCATGAATAGATTCGTGTGTTAGTTACAAATGGTGGATACTTTGAATTCGGTGCAATAAAGAAACGATACTGAAAGCCAGAGATTGGCACGTTACTGAAACGGTCAACAAAGTCTTCGGCTGCTTTAAAGATGGCACCAGATTCGACACGATACCGCTTGTTGTTATTCAAACGATAGAAGTCTGTGATGTTATCATCAAGAACCCAATGCTTCTCAGCACCAATTTCAATCGCATGATCCCAACACCAATTACGAGCACGACCAGGACCATCACCATGATTACTGAATGGTGCTACAAGTAACGTAACATATGGACGAATCTTAAAATTATCCAATGCATTCTCATAGTTTTCTAAGTCTTGTGGTTCAATTGCAATGTAATGAGGAATCTTCATACGTGCAAGCGAACGCGAGGTCAACATGGATTCATGGCGACCTTTAGAAATAATATAAACTGGATACTTGGGATTAACAATCATTATACGATCCAACGATGCAAGGAGTTTTCTTCAATGTCTAGTTTAGGATACCAGATACTTTTAGTCTTGTCTGTTAGTTCTTGTTCAACTAACTTAGCAAACTTTTCATAATCTTCTTTGTTACGGAAGTTTAAATAGATTTGTCTCCATGGAGGGTTATCGTTTTGGTCAAACGTCGGCATACCTTTCCAATACTTCTTAAAGAACTGGTCACGTGTAAGTTGTGAATCATCAGTTTCTTCTAGAGGTTTGTCTTCAGGCAACGCACCATCTTCCATGAATTTGGATACATCATTAATTTCATCACTCTCATAGTCAAGACAACTTTCATATTCGGTTGTCTCTTCAACTTTTTTCGTCATTTCATACTCCGTTTGATTTTCTTAATCAACTTTTGTTGGCGCTGTCTCGCCATCTTAACGGACAGAGGACCAACTTTGTCAGTGTAACAGATTCCGTCCATATGGTCAAGCTCATGCTGGTAACAGTGAGCAGTAACTCCATCTAGCCATGCAGTGGTACTTACTCCGTTTTCATTTAGATACTCAACTTGAATACTTTCGTATCTAGGTACATTCAAAAACATACCAGGAAATGATACACATCCTTCACGCATGATTTTTTCATTCTTGGTATCAATAATTTTTGGATTGATACATGCCATTTGGAACACATCACTACCAAGAACAAACACACGTAAGTTTATACCACACTGATTAGCAGACAAGCCAACTGCATCATACTGACGCATTGTTGCTTTCAATCGACCAATAACTTGTTGAAATTCTGGTGTTTTAATTTCAGATGGTTCAACAACTTTAGTTGGCATCTTTAAAAATGGATGTCCATCAACATACACAGGTAAAGGTTCAAAGGTTTGTTCTTTAATCTGTGTTGGTGTATTCGTATCAATTACGATAAAATCTTCTGTACTCATGCTTTCATCACCCAATTTTCTGCGGACTCTTCCGCTTTTGTTTCATTATTAAAATAATCTGCATCATTAAAATCATCCATCGCATCATAGTACAAGACTAAAAATCTCTCTTTACCTTGTACCAAATACACATCAGCAGTTCGTGTACCTTCTGTAAATCTATGCAACTGTTTTAAAACTTGATAGTCACCATTCATAATTATCTCGCAATTCTACTAAAATTATTAACTTTCTCAAAACGAATCATGTTTCTGAATTTGTCTTGTAAGATATCACCTTTGTGTGAGATAACAAACAAATTCACATCTTCTAACATATGTAGGATATTCATTAAGTACTCTGTGCCATTAGCATCAAGACTTGAATCAAACACCTCATCAAGAATCAACAGATTGGTATTGGTAGAGTTCTTTAACTTGGCAACTGCACGCCATGTTAACATCAATGCCATATCAATACGTTGTTTCTCACCTTCACTGAATGATGCATAACTAAATTCATCACGGTGACGGGACTTGATTGTTTCTTTAAACGATTCGTCAAGGTTAAAGTTAACAAAGAAGTCTAGTGTAGCCAAGTACTTATTCACCAATTTATTAATCACTGGCAAGTATTGTTTGATAATTTTAGTTTTGATACCAGAATCTTTTAGTAACAGCGATGCAGCTTCTAGGTATGTTTTTTCATCAAACAGTTGTTTCTTTGTCTCCTCCAGATTTGTCAGTGAAGTTTTTAGTTTTTCCAACTTATCTGTCTCCGATTTCAAGTCTTCTTTTGTACCGCTTAGTGCAGCGATTTCTTTTTGTAGTTTACCAATATATTTTGTAGACTGAATCACAGTCATGTTATTGGATGCAATACTAACTTGTTTGCTTTGTATGTCGGCAGTGATTGCTTGAATAGCATTCAATTTATTTTGTTGCTCAAGGATATCAGCCTCAAGTTTAAACAGACCTTCAGTGAACTTATCAACTTTACCACCAAGTTCTTTAATTTGCGTATCTTTGAATTCTTGATTGATTGCTTGGCGACAAGTTGGACAATCATCATTGTTCTCAAAGAATTTAATATCTTTTTTATGCTTAGACAGATTGGATTCAATTTGTGTTTCAAACTGATTCATCTTCTTCAGTTTAGCATTCACACTATCTTTATCCACAATAGCTTCTTGCAGTGTAGTAACGTCATTAGTCAACTCGGTGATGATATTATTTACATCATCAATCTGTAACATTACACCAGCAATCTCAGCTTCTTTGGCTGCAATCATTTCATTGTTGTTCTGTTGGAGAACATCAATATGTGCTTTCTGCATATCGTGCTTAGTGCTAAACAAGTCTGTGTCGTGTTTGTTACTGGTGATAGCGTCTTTGTTGATTGAAACTTTATCTTTTAACACCGTGTTCATGGTAGAAAAGATTTGAATGTCCAACAAGTCTTCAATGATTGCGCGGCGATCCGATGCAGACAACTGCATGAATGGAACGAACGATGCTGAACCAAGAATTACAATCTGAGTGAATGATTTGTAATTTAGTTTGAGAATAAACTTCTCTAAATGTTCTTGGTAGTCTTTCGCGGCTGCATCTTGATTCAGCAGTTCACCATCCAAATAAATTTCAAACACATTTGGCTTTATACCACGTACAATCTTATATTCTTTTGTACCGATAGAAAGTTCAATCTCAACGACACAATCTTTCTGATTGATACTGTTCAGAAGTTGTGGCTTATTGATATTACGGAATGGTTTGCCAAACAAACCAAAGCACAACGCATCAAGCATTGTACTCTTGCCAGCACCATTAGTACCAATAACCAATGTATTGGTACTACCATTCAGTTTAATCTCGGTGAAGTAATTACCGGTACTCAGAAAGTTCTTGTATCGGACAGCGTTAAAAATAATCATTCAATTTCGGTATTCAAAGATTCAACATACAACTCACGCATCAAATTCTTGAGTTTAGTTGAATCAACATTAACTGTCAAGCCATCAATATATTTGGAAAGAATCGTCATCGTATCTTCGGCTTGATTTACTAATTCTTCATCATCTTCTGTCAATGTATCTGTGTAGTCTTCAACGATAGCAATATCAGCAACTTGTGCTTTGTACATTGCATCAACAACATAATCAAACATGTATGCGTTTTGTTTGTTGACTACAACAATCTTAACATAGGTATCTTTGTGTTGCGAGTAATCATATTCTTTCCAGAACGGAAAGTCTTGTGTCGCATCATCATAAGAAACCTTATAGAAGATTTTATTAGGATTTGCAACAAATGTCAAGTCTCTTGTTGTGGTATCAAACACATGGAATCCACGTGTATCGCCATGGTCAGCCCATGTGATTTCGTATTGATTACCAAGATAATAGATTGTACCATCGGTAGACTTGTGATGGAAGTGACCAGACAACACCATGTCAAACTTATCGAACACTTTTCTATCTAGACCAGAGTGTGATACGTTGCCTCTATCCATTTCAAAGCCAGCAATCTCAAAGTGACCGAATGCAACTTGTGCAGAAGTTGTACTCAATTCTTCCATTGATTGTTCATAGTTACTGGAGTTTATCCATGGCACCATCAACACATCAAGACCATCATAGTTGTTTAGCTTTGGCGCAGTCAGCACTTGAATGTTTGTGTAGTGGTCAAACAACTCATGCATTGCATTGATTTCATTGGTGTTCTTGAATGTAACATCGTGATTACCAACGATAACATCCATTGTGATGCCTTCACGTTGCAACACATCAAAGAAACGTTTGCGCCACTGATTCAAGATAACGTAGTTGATAAACTTACGGCGGTCAACAACATCGCCCAAGTGAACGATGTGTGTGATTCCATTTTCTTTCAGATACGGAAAGAATGTGCCTTCCCAGAACTTAAAGAAAAATTCATTGAACAGTAAACTATCACCACGCGCACCAGCATGGGTGTCGTTAATCAAAGCAATCTTCATATTACCACTTATCGTTTTTAGCCGACTTCAATGATTCCGCTTCTTGTACTCTCTTACGCAACTCTGTGGTAGAGAAGCTATGTTTGCGTCTATTGTAATAGATTTCCATATCAAGTTCTTTACCAGTGAAATCTTTATCCCAGTATTCTTCACCGATGATACGAACATCAATATCATAAGACTGGAGAATGTCCAACAATTCTTTCTCTGTCGCGTAAACAACAACTTCATCCACATACTTGCAGGCATCAAGCTGGACAAAACGTTCAAACACAGACTGAACAGGCTTGTTCTTTTCGGCACGGTCAATCGTTGGATCAGTCTGTAATCCAACAATCAAATAGTCACATTGTTCTTTAGAATCTTTCAACATCATAATGTGACCTGCATGAAACAGGTCAAACGTTGAACAGGTAAATCCAATTTTCATTCTAACTCTCCATCTTCTGGCAATAACTCATCCACAATTATATCATCCACCATGAATTTGTCAAGACCTTTTTCTTTGGCTTTCTTGGTAGACTTCTTCTTTTCCGCTTTCTTGTCTTCAAATGTCTGGATAAATTCCGAGATGTTGTCATACAGGACAAACTGTTTGACGTTACCATCCGAGTCTTCAAACATTTCTGCTTCGTCAAGAATACCAAATTGCTGTGTGGCTTTGTACTTCACATACAGTTGTTTCTTTTCTTTTTGAATACGGCGCAAGAATGCAAAGTAAATGATTTGCGTGAAGTATGCGAATGGATTACTGGACTTCGTTGGATCAAAGTTTCTGAAATACATGATACAGTTTTCAATACCATCACAAATCATTTCTTCACGGAAAGAGTACGATCCGAAGTTTGGCTTTCTGGCTAGATGGTTGGCAATCTTTAAGAAGCATTCACCAATGTAATTTGGAATTATTGGTTCTTCTTTGCCTTCTGCTTTGGCGATATCACATCTTGCTCTGTAATCAATCAATGCTTGCAAGAAATCTGCATTGTTGACATAGTGTTTCACTTTACTCATATTATTACCTAATTAAATGGTTGACAGGATCATTGGCCTGTTGTATACTACGGCTGTTGGGCTGTTCAATGTATTGTTTTATTCTTATTAATCTGTTGTTCTGGTTGTTCAAATGATGCTTCATCTTCAAACGAATCATCAAACTCTTCATCATCAGAAGCGTCTGACGATGCGTAAGCATCGTTTAATAGTGACTCACTAATTTCTTCACTGTAGTTAGCAATGATGTCATTAGATTCTTCAACTGCATTACGATAGTATTCGATCAATGCATTCTTTGGCTGAATCATGGTAAGAACTTGATTAGAAAAAATCTTAGCTTCATTAACATCAACGAGTTCGATTGGCAACCATGGCTGCATAATAACCATAGATTTACCAACACTCATTCGTTTAAAGAAAAGTGTCATAGGGTTATGCATAACGATAACGTTTCCTTCTTCAGTGAAGTTTGTCATAATATCTTCACCGTCATTAAGTCTTAGGATTTTAATGTTCTCTTCTTTGTTATGCATTTTTTAACTCTATGTTGTAAAATTTATATTTAAACTTTTCCTCTTCGTATATTTTAACACGTTCCACAAAATGTTTCAAGGTAAAGTTGGTATGTTTACCAACTCTAAAATCATCCGCTATATCGAAAAGCGTGGCTGATTCTTTGTTGTCTCCTTTGCGCAAGACCCTTCCGATTGATTGGAGGTTACGGACCCTTGATTTAGAAGGACTTGCAAATATAACATTGTGTAGATTTCGTATGTTAATTCCAGTTGAAAAAGTACCATAACTAGCAATAATAATTGCATCAGATTCTTTTTCAGTAATAGCACGGACTTGCTCACGTACCTCAACATCTGTGTCACCATGAATGAAAAATACCTTTCTATTTTTCTTTTCTGCATCAATAAGTCTCATTAGTTCTTTACCGTGTTTCTCTACGTATTGAAAAAGCACCAACGTATTATTATCTAATGATAGTGTCAAGTTTTTAATAAAATTATTTCTTGC